>PVJA010010521.1:0-33557 GCA_004027025.1 Myocastor coypus | reverse complement strand
TAGCATTGTATACATGCAGTATACGTGAGTAGTTTTATTGTAGTCATAGTTCCTTCTTCTACCCACATTGTTAATGGAGAAATTTGTCAGATGGTATGAGATTTTGAATAAGATTTTCTTCTAACTGTGACATATGGCTGAGGATTTAATCTTATTTTTTCTTGATTTCTGGAGTACCTAGATGATCTCAGTGAAGCAGTATGTCTTCTTAAAGACAAAAGAAAAACATTGTGTGAAACACAGCATCGCATAGTTGGGAAGAAGCTATTTGTTGTCTAGTGCTAAGTCTAAAAGGGATGTCATCCAAACTCTTGAGATTTTTGGTTTTATCTTTACACAAGATATAATACATTCATTAATGTATTTTATGGGCAGAAAGGGGCTTTAAAATGTAAGCATGAGAATGGGAAATCTGAATCTCCAAAATCATTTATACTATAAAATACAAATTTCTGTATTTTTTCTGGATGTTTTATATCTGCAAAATGGATGCATGAATAATATACATAGTGATAGTAAGAATAATAGAGCCTCTAGAGCCAGACTGATGAGGCTGAATTCTGCTTCCACTATTTAGTAGATGTTCGACTTCAGAAAACTCCCTTCACAAGCTCACACTTCCTCAGTAAAATGGGAATAAAAACGATGCTTCCTTGTACATTTTTTTTGTTTAATTGACATAATAGTGGTCAGTGACTAAGGATAGTATGTGACATATCATTATCAGCCATTTACTAATTAAATTGATTAGAAATTTATTATTTCATAGTTAATGCCCAATTAGATCACTGAATTTCTTTTATATTTTCTTTCGGCAAGACTGTTTCACTGTAGGTTTCAAAATCACATATCTCTGGGTAGTAAGAGTGATCAATTTCACTCTGAAGCAAAGTAAAGGGACAACACTGAGTGCTTATTTATGCGACAGAAACTGATTTTTGTCAATAACAGTCTTCCTTTTTAACTGATTTTCCTCTCTTTCTCTATGCCTAATACATAAGTTTGTTCCTATTAATTTGTTTGCTTCACTGTCTAGATCTTCTAATGCAGAGCTATAGGCTCCCTATGACTGGACCACTGAATCTGTGGCTCAGTTCCTATTGTAAACACCTGGGCTGTTCGAAATTATCTGGAATCGTCTTAATTTTATCTTCTGCTTGATCCTTGATCAACAGTGCTGATTTCCAAACTGTGCTTTTTCTCTTTCCAATGACTTCTTCAAAGTTGATTATCTGGCTTTACTTAGATAATTTTTAGAGTAATACTATAATTTGTGATACGACATAAGCATGTCATTTTTGAGAGTTAATTTATAGGATTTGGTGAGTAATTAAATATGTTTGGTAAGTAAGAGTCAAGGGTAACAGTCAGGATTCTGGTTTGGTCAGTTATATCAGTTCACTAGCTGATGGAAAATCTCAACAGGGCAGGAAAAGTATTGCAAGGTTTGTTTACATGTTGAGTTAAAATGAAAGTGTCAAGTACCGTGGTAGACTTATAAGCCTGGAGATCAGGAAAGAGAGCTGTTCTGGAGATTTATATTTTGGAGATACTAACCTATACATAGCAATTGAAGATGTTGATTGAAAATTGCTTTTGGGTGTATCCTGTGGGGAAAGAGCAGAGGGCTGCTAAGGAACAGTCATAAGTGACAGACTAAAGAAAAAGAATTCACAAAGGACCCTAAAGAACTTGAAGGGAAGAAAAGTAGGAAAAGCAAGGAAGTATGAAACTCTCAGGAAGGAAACTTTTAGAACATCCTGAGAGGGAAAAAGGAGATACTGGAAAAGGAAAAGGAATTGGGGTGTGTTATGTACACCCACCAATTCCCCACAAGGAACATAAACACTATGTGCTGAACCGATGCATAAATAAATTAGACTAAGCAAATAAATAAAATTATAGGGGTTTGATCCCCAGTACCACATGCAGTGTCAGCTCTGCCTCTGGGAACACTGGGCCAGCCACCAAGTCTGGGTGTGTCTGTGCATGTCTATAACCCCAACACTGGGGAGGCTGAAAGTAGGAGGATCACTATGAGTCCAAGCTGTGTAGTGAGACCCTGTACCAAATACATTAAAAACACAAAATTATTAAAAAAAAAAAAAAGAGAGATAAAGACAATTGAATGCAAACGCAATGCATTCAAGTGAAAAAAGTGACGATGGGGTAACAATAATTTCCTTGGCTTCGAGGGCAGTAGTCAGATGACAGTTGACTCCTACTGAGTAAAATCCCAACAACAATACTGATACTTCAAGAATGAAGGATAGACAGAGATGGGTAAGTTTTGCTCTTTCTAGTTTTAGTTAAAAGACTTCAGCATAGTTATATGTTTACAAGGAAAAGTGAAAGCGCAGTGAAATCCAAGAAAGCCAGATTTCATTAAGGAACAAAACAATTTCCTTCTGAGCATGAGGAAATATCTGTGCTGCTGAAGTGAGCCTGTTAACCTGGTGGGAGGAAAGGGAGAGGAGTAGAGAGATGTGGGTAGAGAGAAATTCTATTACAGGCACTGGGAAATTGAAAGAGGCTCCTCTCACAAGTTGTTACCCTGGAATGTAGGATTCTAGGCAATTGCCAAAGATGCAAAGGAGGAAGGCAATAGGCTAAAGTGGTTCAGGAGAGACAAAACTTAAAATACTGGTCATTTTCCTCCATAGATTTATTTATAAGTATAATGAAATCCTAATAACTTGGAGAGCTGTAAATTAACTTAACACAGTGACCCTGAAATTTAGTGCAACAGAACAAGCTTCACAGTAGCTACAAGTACGCTTAATGAGGAATAGGGACATGGACAGAATATTTTACTAGATCAGACAGGATGATTATCATGATGCTACAATAAAACAGGACTCAGTCTCAGTGGGTAAATGAAATAGAGCAAAGTTTCTCACACAAATGATATACGACAGAAGTGGTATCGCCATCATTGAGACCAGGATAAAGGTTTACAAAGCTTGCCCAAGTAATTGCTCACTTTGAAAATTTAGATCAAATTGCCACCTTATTCATTTACAAAGACCAATTCTACATAAACGATTACACAAACAAGCAAAGATTTTAAGTTTAAAAATTTAAAGAATATTTTATTACCACAAAATAACAATACATTTTTGTTACATTAATATAATTATTAACATAACAATTATTCAAATTAGTGTGGCTCGCCAGGCCATTTCAATAGATGCATCTGTGCTGCTCAGATCAGGTCCATCCTTTCTCTTGCTCTCCTCTCAGCAATGCATATTTTATTTTATTTTTTGTCTTTTTGAGACAGGGTCTCGCCATGCAGTTGAGGCTGGTCCTGAGCTCACTTTTGTAGCCCAGGCTGGTTTTCGAACTCGCACCAATCCTCCTGCCTCAGCCTCCAGAGTGCTGGGATTACAAGCGTGAGCCACCACGCCCAGCTTAGCAATGCATATTTTAAAAGTGAAAATATGATGATTTGGAGAGAAACGAATAATAAGTTACATCAAACATATGATGAATAAGGTGAGAAATGAGTTGTTAAAGTGAAAGAAATTTGGAAGTCATAAATAAAGATAATGTAATTAATTCAGTATGTAAAACACTTGTATAAATCAATGAGAAAATTGAAATTAATCATTAATAAAAGGCAGTAAGTGCTAGTTGATGTAAGGAAAACATGAATGATCATGAATAAGAAAATACAGACAATCCTAGTACCAGGGAAATGCAAGTTAAACTCATAATACAATTTTTTGCACTCAGATATTTTAAAATTAGAAAGGAACTCATTTGATAAGAATGTAGAACAGAACAAGAATGACTTTTACTACTCATATAAACACTCTGGAAAGCAGGTAAAATTTATTTTATAAAGTTGCCTATCTGGGGCTACAGAGGAAAGGGGTTGACAATATATAGTGGCCCTAAGGAGAGTCACCTAGAGAGACAACATTCTCTCAGGCTTTCACAGAGAGTAAACTGGTCAAGCAATGGCCATGACGCATTCAGATGGATGAAACTGACAAAAGTTCTACAAAACACTATTCATGGTTTCAAGGTAAATCCTGAGGGAATTTGACTGACCTTGTCAGATACAAAAGTTACATCTTTTGTTATACAGGTCTTGCTTTAATTTGACCTTAACCATCCAGCAGAAAAGCTTAACCATGAGGAATAAAAAAGTAAAGCCAGATTAGTATGCTAAACCGTAAAAGGCTCAAGTCAACAGCTTCCAACATTGCCAGTTCTGCTGATAGCCCACTACTTTTATGGAATGTTGGACTATGTATACAACTACTTTATCTTAGTTTAATGAGAAGAAATATTTGTACTACAGTGTTTAGAAAAGTTATTATGTCTGCATCTTGTACTCTGAACAAGTACTGTGGAGACAATATGCATTGTGCTAACTATTGTGGCTGTCCTACTAATGTGCTTTGAATTACTCACATTGTTATTTCTTATTAAAAGTAATAAAATTTTAAAAATTGACCATAAATGTACAACAAAGCAAGCAATTCCACTCCTAAGACTACATACTATCAGGAAAATATTAATGCTCATGTGAAATAAGAGATATATCTCAGTTCAAGATGATATCATTCTTTTGTTTTGTTTTTTGGTTTTTAAAACAGGGTCTTGCTATGTAATTCAGTCTAGCCTTGAATTTATTATATAGCCCAGGTTGAATTTGAACTTGCAGAAATCTTTTTCCCTTTTCCTAGTGCTAGGATTACAGGTATGCACTAGCATGCCTGGTTGCTTCCTCTTCTTCTTCTTCTTCTTCTTCTTCTTCTTCTTCTTCTTCTTCTTCTTCTTCTTCTTCTTCTTCTTCTTCTTCTTCTTCTTCCTCTTCTTCTTCTTCTTCTCCTTTTGTATTTTAGGGAAGGGTCTACAGGGTATTCAGGGTCTCACTACTAGATTGGACACGTAGTGATCCTCCTGTTTACAGCCTCCTAAGAGCTGGGATTACAGGCGTGCAACATGCCCTGTCTCAATTGCCATTTCAGCGTGTCCCAGGAGTGGGGTCAGCATGGTAGGCCTTGGGATTGAAGCCCTGGTCCTTGCACCTGCTTGCAGGTGCTTTAATCTGCTGAGCTACTTGGATGACCCTCTGGCTTCTTATTAATAGGAAAAAAAAGAAACCATAAAAGATGAAAAGTATTTTTGTGCTGAAAAGAACATGAATAAAATGATATATACATATATAACAGATTATCAGAGGATATTGAAAGTGAATGAAATCTTGTTATGCAACCTCCTACGTGAATCCTAACCTAATACTCTATTGAAAAAAAAATAGAACTCTATACTGCTATATGTTTTTAAGTAACAAAATAAGCACAAAAAACTCACAAAAAACAAAAAATACCCCAGCAATATTAAGATTCCAAGTGGACTAAAACATGAAAGACAAGATCTAAAGCAGAAGATATTGATTATAGAGGTCAAATGTTACCGGTGAAGTTTGGATATTCCAAACTTCCAGTCTAGCTAATTGACAAAAGGAAATAGACAAAATCCAAAATTTAAGATGAGTATAATCACAGAATTGCTGTCTTGTCAGGATCAATAATATAAGATTTCATAATGGACCATGGGAGAATATTAATTTGGGGCACAGAAGCCTCTTTAGATGGTCTTGAAATAAGGTCTGCCAGTGTTAGATATTTCATTAAATTAAGATCAGAATGGAAAATACTAGTGAAAATAAATACTCTTTAAGCAGCAGAAATAGGGAGGTGTGCCAATATCTTATTAGTTTATACCATGTCCACGCATCTATAAATCATGTACTACCTAAAGTTCTTATCTTTAGTGACACTGCATTAATTAGAAACATTTTGTATCATTCAGTTGATTTCCCCTATGCAACTTTTCATTTATTAGTTATTGCTAAAATGAACTCTAGATGTATAAAAAAATAGGTCAATGATTCTTTCTGAAGAGAAGACAGTGTACCTTTTTTTCTATTTATTTTTACCCTGGAGTAAAAGATTTGTTGGTAATAGCAATGGAACATAAAATAATGAACAATGTAATAGTGCCACGTTAAGTATACACATAAATTTCAATATAATTGTATACATATAATTGTATGCAATGCCCTACCATCATCTAGTTTTATTTTCTCCAACATCTCTATCAAGTTATAAATTGGACAAGCTTTATCATGAGGTTAAACATGACGAAATTCAGATTCAGAAAATAAATGTCTGGTCCTAGTTAGATTGATAATAGAACCAAAACTAAAACTCAGATTTTTTAATTTCATCTTATCTGTACATGAAATGTACACAAGTCACTCACAACCTCATATTTTTATTTTACCTTTATCTAATACATAGACTCATTTTTAAAGATATTAAAAAAATATTTCACAGTTAGAAAAAACATAATTCAAAACATTTAACATTGTGTAGTGTTTTGGAAAAACAAAAAAATACAATATTCCAGAAACAATTCAGCACATCTTCAGCATTCCTTTACTAAACCTAAGAAGCTGTATATTGATCTGCAATACCAGTATGGATTGGAAAGCATTAGGTAATTCTAGGACATTATGGATACTAACTGAAACAATCTTTTCTTAAATTCTTCAAAGTATCTGTCTCAAAACTCGAATACCTCCTACCCTGTAGTAAGTTTGCTCTCATTTGAAAACAGAAGTCTCATGCAACTTGATAGTTGCTCTTCTCATGGTCATATTTTAGAGTGCATTGGTTTTGATTTCAAATAATGTTAAATGTGTACTCACAATTAATACATAAATGACACTAGGATATAACGAAAAGAAACCCTGATTGTAGTCAGCAAAGATAAACTTTTGTCCTTGCTTCCTCATAGTCTCACTTAAACGGTATGTCTTGCTCATTTATAGTCTACAAATGAGCTTGTAGAGGGCTCTGTGTGGATACTACAGATGTGTTAGCTTTCCTCTCACCTTCCTACTGTGTGCTTTGCTTTACCCCAGAAGCGAGAAAGTGAAAGCCTACATCCCTGAGTTTTGCTACCAGTAGGTCTATAAATAGCTCAAATTCCAACAATGAGAAACACTGGTAAGGCAGAAGTGAAGCAGAGACCATTTTCCTTCCTTCCGCTGGCTGCAAGCTTACAAGCTCAGGTGCTTGACAGCTGTGAGCAACAGCATCCTTTGTCCACGCTCCGCCTGACGGCCAGTCCCGAGGCAGCCATGGCAAAGGCTCTGGTGGCTTCCCACATTCCAGGGTTCATCCACTTGATGTTGACAAACCAAGGACCCTGACGTAGGTGGCCTTGCAGATAGGCAGTAGCAGCCCCTAGATTATATTTCAGCAAGTGTAGGAGTGGCAGAGGCAGCTCCAGGGTCAGTTCTTTAGCATTAGACAGCCATGACTGCAAGAATGTTTGGAGCCCATTCTGCCAGCCATGCCAGTGGGTGTTCACTTTTAATTCTCTACATTAAATTCATTTCGTCTAAAAATAATTTCAGTGATTTTTGCATCCTATGATGAACTCTGATATAACATCTAACATATATATATATTTTATATATCTGAGAACATATGACCTGGAAACATCGTGCAGCTTCTTTATCTGGCCTTTTCACTTCATATGTTTGAGCAAATTACTTACACGCTTTTTTTTGGCCGTTTATATATAAAATGAGAATATTAGCTAACCTATTTGAAGTCACAGAGGTGCTTTCATTGTATGGTTGCTAACAGTCTCTAATTGGTGGTAGTTTTAAAAAGTAGTTTCTATTTAAACGTGACACCAATTTGTAATGCAATTTTAATATTATCCAATAATTACCCCCTGAGTATACGGAAGTCAAGAGTATAAGCTTGTTAATGAATCAACAGTCCGTAATTTAAGAAGTAAAGGTAGTCACTGGGTGTTATTCAAAAATAAAGAGCATTCATGCTTAGAAACATTTTGTGCACTAATGCAATGAATTTAGATTATCTCACATAATTTTAAGAGTATATAGGAATATGTGATTAATTGTATTTTTTAAAGATATTTTCTGTGTATTATGTGTGTGTACCAACTTCGCATAAGGAATGTTAACATTATATATGCACTACACATGTCATACACTAGTACAAAAATACAAAATAAATACAAAGAGAAAATGGTAAGAACTGTGAGAGTAGAGAGAAGCCCAGAGGGCCCGGCAGGGTGGCTCAGTGGTCTAAAACGACTGCTTAGGAAAGCTTAGGCGGCTGCAGGGACCACAGTTCGATCCCCGGCACCACATGCTGTGCCAGCCCTGCCCTCAGGGCAGGCTGAGCCGGCCATAAAAGTAAATAAATAAACAAAAGTTCTGAAACAAGAAAAAAAAATTAAAAAAAAAGAGAGAGAAGCCCAGAAAAGTGACTAAACTAACATCCACTATTGATGTTCAATTGCTTTTTCTCATTTTGCTTGAATTATTTTATCATATACAAACAATCAACTGAAATATTTATATATACCTGGGAACATACTACCTGGGAACATCACACAGCCTCTTTATCTGGCCTTTTCATATCATACTTTTGAGGAAATTACGTAAACTCTATTTTTTGCTGTTCATCATATATAAAATGAGAATACTAATGGGCTTACACCATATGATTAATGTGAAGACTAAATGAATATATATATATGTATATATATATATATATATATATATATATATATATATATATATACCATATTAATAAAATTTTCTGAAAAATACTGGCTACCTATTTGGCTTAAAGAATTTTTATGAACTGCAATTGTCACTGTTAGTATAATTTTTGGTCATGATACTTTGGTATATAGAGGGTGATAAAATTCACCTCTTGATTGTGCTGTGAGGACTATGTAAATAGAATAGTAATTTAATAAATGTAACTATTGCTCTGTCCCCGGGTGCACTGAGCTGGTGACCGAGTCTGGGCATGGTGGTCCATGCCTGCAATCCCAGTGCCGAGGAGGCTGAAAACAGGAGGATCCCAAGGAGTCCAAACTGCATAGTGAGACTGTACGAAACACAAAAATTTTTAACTAACTAACTAACTAAATAAATAAATAAATAAATGTAACTACTATGCTAGCAATATTAAGAAAAATGATTGTATATACTTAATATTTTATAACACAAATACAATTTTATATAAACATATTAATCCAAAATATATAACTGTATACTCAGAATTATATATATATATATATATATATATATATATATATATATATATATATATATGCTCAGCATTCTGGTGCTCAGAATCACAGAAAGATAGAAACAGGGCCAGGAAATTTTGCTTCTTTTCTGTTCATTAGAATAGTGTGATTTCTATGGAAGAATTTAGAATGTTCTAATGTTGATAAATAGACTCAAACGTACTTAGTTGGTGTGGGGACTAGCACAGAGCATCTATTTGAAGAATCTTTATTTTTTCACCTTTTTATTTTCATTGCTTCCTTCCTGCTATAAAATAACATTTGCTTCCATATATTTAGGAAAATTTCCTCCCCAGATGTGGTGGTGAAGAGGCTTACAGAACATTTTAGCATGAACCTAATATTTATAAGCATATTTACATGAACACAAGATTACAAAAATAACATATAATCGTCTTCTAACGTAATGTAAATCTTCTATCCTGATACATTTTTACAAGGCAACTGAAAACAGTCCCCACTTATACACTTACTGATAAAATTAAAGTAAGTAAAACTAGCAATTTGAAAACATAGCTTTCTTTTCATTTTTTAATTTGGGCTGAAAGATGTATGCAAACCATAGTGTTTACGTACATCTGGTTGGTATGCCATCTTTTCTCAGAGGTTACCTGGCAATATGGGATTGTAACCAAGGTACTACACAATTAGAAGCAAAATAATTAAATTTCCAGGAGAAATTTCAAAGCAAGTCCTACTTTGGAGGCTCTCCTTTCCTCTACAATGAGAAAGAGAAGTCTAATTGTATTTTAGAATAGAAAAATATAAATGGAAAACAGAACTACAGGACCCAGGAACACACCCACTTCCTATTGCTCTTTCCAATCCCTAAACCCGGGAAGGATGCTGTTCTTCCTCAGCTGCTGCTCTTTACTCACTGAGAGGCTGAGCATTACCTCTTCTCTGTGGGTGTCAGATCTTGAATCTGAGAATAACTATTTGTGCTGCTGGGCTTCAGCAAATAGAAATGAGACTGTCCAAGATAGTGGTGGAAGGGAAGTCCCAGAATAATATCTACTTGATTATTTTGGTAAGCACATAGTCTAAGAGGAATATAAACTTGAGTGGAATTTTAGATTTCTATCAAATATCAGAAAGCTTCTAGTCCACCATTTATATACATATTAATATATGCATATATAAACCATGCATATATGCATATAAACATACATATATATACATATGTTTGTGTATATATTCATACGTGTCTTTTCCCAAGTATTTCATCTAGTTAACTTTATTATTTTTTGATTTAATATTTTTATTGTTTAAATTTAACAATGGTTATATTACATATTTTCATCATCAGATCAGTTTAGATTAATACATATAGGTATATAAGATTGATCAAACAATTAAACATTAACACACTAAATCATCATTACTTTTTTTTTCTTTTCCCCTTTCTTTTTTTGAAAGTTGACATATTGCATATTGTCCTCACAATAGTTCTACAGAGTACAGTGTGTGGGCATGACCTACCTCCCTATTGATGTTGCTTAGAAGAAAAAAAGAAAAAAGGAAAAGAAAATTCTCCTCTTTGGACTGAGAGGAAGCAAATGCGTACACAGTCAAATGTTCACCAATTTCAGTGGGCCACCAGTGAAGTTTGTAGTATTGGAGGCTATAGAATCTAAGCCTCCTATCGTCTAGTTAACTTTAGAAAGGTACATTTAGAAAATGTAACTGGTAAGAGAAATAATGCACATACAGTATACATAAGCCAGTGTAAAAATTATGATGATGAATTAATAGTATTAAACAAAACTGTGTTTCTTGATCTATGTATAGATGCATTAAACTTTTCATATTCTCTTAATAAGACAAAAAGTATGTATGATAAAATATACTGTCACTAACTATGATTTAATGAAACTTCACCAATACATACTATCCTATAAACAAAGCAGCAATGAAGCAAGCAGAGTACTTCCATCACTCCACAGCTTCTCCGCAGGTGACCTTCCTGTCATCCTCCACATCCCACAGGCAGCCCCTGTTCTGATTAGTTTTGTTTTTTTATGAACTTGCAATGCAAATAACAAGACAGGGCAAAGAGGTAAAGTTTTAATTAGATTATGAAAATAGCTTTAACGTCACCAGCTCTGTAAAAATAGTTCCTCAGATTTCCAGAGTCTCTCATGCCCTACTCTTAGCTTTGCTGTTCTAATGCTAATGATGTGTTCTGAACTTCACACTTTCAACTTAAGGGCTATACTGTTTCACTTGTCATAAAATGTAAGAACTTTCCTGGAGTAAAAGTCTTTTTCAACTTTCCTGCCCTTTTTGCCACTTGTGACATCTATTTAAATCTACCTATCAATGAACCATGATAAAAGTTATTAAGTTTGGTTTAAGGAGTAAGTTTTCTTTCAAAGAAATAAATGCAAAGGTGTGGGTATTTTTATATTATTGTAATGATGTTAATTACAGTACTTTTCATTCCTTTGTGTAGATGCAAGATTCTTTTTCTGATCTCATTTTTCTTAAACCCAAAGAAACAGAGATGTTGCTTATTTCTCTTATCTTTGGCTTATCTGAATATATTCTTGTGCCATTATCATTTTGAAAGAATATGCTAGACCAGGGATATAGTTCAGTGGTTCAGTGTAGTGCCTGCCTGGCAAGCAGAGGTCCTGAGTTTGATTCTCAGTACCAAAAAAAGAAAGAAAGAGAGAAAGAAAGAAAGAGAGAAAGAGAAAGAATATTTTGACAGGTGTGAATGTTAATATGACATATTTCAGTTTTTCTTTATGCTATGGAATTTAAAAATTCCATGCATTTTTGTTGACCTGTATATTTTTCTAATAAAAATTAGTCATAAATATAATCATCTGTATAGAATATAATTTTGCTTCCTTAATTCTTGAGCAACTTGTAAGAGATTTCACTTTAAATTTGGTTCTAAGTGGTTTTCTTTTTATTTTATTATTTAAAATTTTAAAAATTCATTTTAATGAGGAAAAAGGGGCCGCCAGGATGGTTCAGTGGTCTAAAATGCCTGCTTACAAAAGCTTAGGCAGCTGCACGAACCGCAGTTCGATCCCTGGTACCACATGCTGTGCCAGCCCTGCCCTCAGGGCAAGCTGAGCCAGCCCACAGATTTAAAAAAAAAAAAAAAAAAAAAAAAAAAAAAAAAAAAAAAAAAAAAAAAAAAAAAAAAAAAGATTAATGAGGAAAAAGACAAACAGCAATGAAAGTTTCAAAACAAATTAGATGAATGGTTATAATAATACATTGCATATTGTTGTCTCTGTAGTAGTTCAAAGGACAAGATGCAGACATCTTTTAACATGCTTAGGTATGATTTTCTTACATTAACCCTGATTATATAGCTTGTTACATTGCTCTTGTCAGTGCTTTCTACCAAATTGGTGAAATGTGTAGCCATTTTTAATTCAGTGTTTCCCAGAACTTCTTTCCTCTCCCTCTGGGATACAGTTGGGAGTCTGCTCAGAACGATCCTATACGTCACCGCTGTTATCTTCTTTTGATAAAATGTTTTTGCTGTCCATTCATCGAATTGTGTAATTTCTGTTAATAATCTCCAAATTTATGGATCCTTCCCATAAATTGTACTTTTCCATAAATTGTACTCCATTGTACTTTTGCGCTCATCAGGGGTATGCTTCAAGTTTGATGTTGTATTTTTCTGTCCTAGAATTTCAGATGGACTCTTCCCAAAGTTTTGTTTTCTCAGCCAACATTTTTCATTTGTTTATTTATATTCATTTTTTCTTAAGTACTTGAAAATATAAAGTCTACTCAATATTTCCTTTGATTTTTTTTTTTTTTTTTAAATCGGGGGTCACACTTTTCTGTTTCTCTCATCCTTAACAATGTCTGTGTACTGGATACTCAGATGGTAATTAGAAATTCTTGATTATGTTAGTTTTCTTCAAAATATTTGCAATTTTGTTCTGGCAGGCAGTTAAAAATGTTTTATGCACTTTGATTTATATGTTTGATGACTCTGTTTTTAGTTTCTGGTAACTTCCTTTCTCTATGGCGTTGTTGCCCTTAATGCAAAATGCTTCCTCATTTGTCAATGCCTGAGATAAGTAGTGAAGTTTCTCCCCTTGGGAAGAGTTAGAGCTTCAGTTCTCTAACTTGTGGTATTTTAGTTCGCTTTTCCATCTCCCAGGAAACGAAAGCTTCCAGGGCCCCAGGATGAAGAATGTGTCTTCAGGTCCTCACAGCATGTCTTCCTTCTGCTCTAATTACTTCCGGTTTCTTCCTCAGCTCAGAGGGGAGCTGCTCCTTCTCTGTACACTTCCTCCTCTGCATCCATAACATAAAAGCCGTTGCAGACAGAGCTCTCAGGAGATTATAGATCTACCACTGCTAAGACAGTGTAGGGGTGCTTCAGTAACTGTGATCAATACCTGAAGATTCTTACCTCAGATGCTTCCTGTCTTTTTTCAGTTACTTATTAATAAAAAGACTAAGGGAGGCAAGTCCTGAATCTGCTACTTTATTTTGACCACATATGCAAAATAGTGAAGGGCAACTGTTTCTTGACATTATAACACATTTAGTAGGATCTTACATTTTTTAAAATCAAAATGGTTACACAATGTGTTTAGTATAAAGAAAACTGTGTTTTCAGACCAGATAAAAAAGACTTATGAATTGTCCTGAATATGACCACTTAAGTTGGTTTGAGTAATACAGAAAAGCATTAGGTACCTAGGTGATCAACCCAAATAGCCAGAGTATTTTTGAGTTGGACACAAAAAAGTATTAAATATTTTCTGTATGTTTGTGGTAGGCACTAATTTACACATAAGCACTGTAGGCTGGTTACCATAATCACTTTGGAAACTCCTGGAGTTTATTGTAAATACTAGGTCAACACATTTCAGTCAAAGACAGGTTCAGAAAATTTCCTTCTGTCAGCTCCAGAGCTACGTCTGTACAATGTTAAATTAAACAGATGGAAAACAAAATTTTGCTGAGTTATAAAAATCCGCACATGAAAAGTATCAGAAACATTTAATTTTTACATTCATATAGAAATCGTATTTCATGAATATAAATACCTAAAGAAACCAAAATACAGGTGCAGTTGCATCAACTTCCCCAGATTTTCTTAGATTTTTATGAAAAACATATTAATAAAAGTAATTCTCAAATATAATGTGCTTGGCTACTCAGTTTTGTCAAAGTGTCTGTTCTTATTTCAGACATGAATTGGACATATTTTTATCTGAGGTTTGAGTGTATTTTGTGTAGCCTAAAAAGGATACACACTGATTTCAACAATTCTGTTATACCTTTTCAAGTAAAATATTTAGAAAACTGTCATTTACCCTGGGCATTGTTTTTTTTTTTTTTTTTTTTGTCTTTTTGAGACAGGGTCTCGCTATGCAGTTGAAGCTGGCCTTGAGCTCACTTTTGTAGCCCAAGCTGGTCTCGAACTTGTACCAATCCTCCTGCCTCAGCCTCCCAAGTGCTGGGATTACAGGCGTGTGCCACCACGCCCGGCTTACCCTGGGCATTGTAAACTGATAATCTCAGAGGTAAATTGAGGTTGATAGCAGGGCATGATGTTTATGTTGACATCATGTGTTTGAATGTTAGCTTTTAATTTGCAACAGTCTTTTCCTGCCCTATGTATCAGTTTTAATTTAACAAAATTTCTTAAGATCTTCTCTGGAATAAAAATGATCTTAAATATCTTTTCTAGCCGGGCGTGGTGGCGCACGCCTGTAATCCCAGCACTCGGGAGGCTGAGGCAGGAGGAAAGGTGCAAGTTCGAGACCAGCCTGGGCTGCAAAAGTGAGCTCAAGGCCAGCCTGAACTGCATAGTGAGACCTTGTCTCAAAAAGACAAAAAAAAAAAAAAAATCTTTTCTGTCAGTATCATTATGTCATTTTATCATTTGAGCCTTGCTTCAAGAAAATCATATTTCAAACTATATCAAAATCAAATTTCTATATATATTTACTAGGATATAAGAACTAAATAATACAACAAACATATTTTTAGATATTAACACACTGGACCAATCATATAAAGAAATGAAGCCTAAAGCAAACAAAGAGAAAAAAGGTCATTTGATTTAATTAAGATGGGCTATTTTTATATTAAAATGCCAAAATTTAATATTGTATTAGAATTTGATGTTTTCATGCTTTGGGGAAATGTTTAAGAAATACTTGTTATCAAAAGCTAATTTTTAAATGTGATACTATATTAGAAACTGATAGTCTCTTTCTGTGCCTGCATGTGTGTGTGCTTATGTGTTTGTTGTTGTTATTATTGAGGATCCAATAGAAGTTGTTTATTCTAGACAGCATTCTACTGCTGAGTTACCTCACTTCCTAAAAGTTTTGATAAGCTAACATAAGAAACATACTTTACATATTTTGTTTGGTTTACTCTGGGGCAGACAATCTCAGACAAAGTTTGGGTTTGATTCTCAGTATCAAAAAAAAAAAAAAGAAAGGAAAGAAAGAAAGAAAGAAAGAAGGAAAGAAAGAAAGAAAAGAGAAAGAATATTTTGACAGGTGTGAATGTTAATATGACATATTTCAGTTTTTCTTCATGCTATGAAATTTAAAAATTCCATGCATTTTTGTTGACTTGTATATTTTTCTAATAAAAATTAGTCATAAATCTATTCATCTGTATAGAATATAATTTTGCTCCCTTAATTCTTGAGCAACTTGTAAGAGATTTCACTTTAAATTTGGTTCTAAGTGGTTTTCTTTTTATTTTATTATTTAAAATGTTAAAAATTCATTTAAATGAGGAAAAAAGACAAATGAATTACAATTTTTCTCTCTGAAATGTGTACAAATACAAAGCACCTTGCATTTCTTCATTGTCTGTAGTGTCTTCATTTCTTTTATTTTATGTTACATTAAATTTATTTTTTCCTCCCATGTTTCTAGTCATATTGGAGACTTTAGAAGCAAACCTATCTTGAGGCTGAGAGCAGATGATGGCAAATGTATGAAAGCCTAGTTTCTTATCTTTTGGTGGTTACTATAGCAATAATCATCATGGGAGATTTTTCAACACTAAGTGGTTTCTATAACAACATGATACGGTTCTTTAGAAATAGACCTGCGGTAAATAGATTTTCTATTGGTCTTTGTAACTCCTTTTTCACTACAGGGATAGTATTCTCTTGGAAGACAGTATTAACTGGCTCATCTGATGGGAGCCTTTAAATATTGTTTTTATTTTGTGAAGATCTTTAGAGACATGGCTTCAGTGGACAAGATTTTGGGCTCCTCCACTTCTGGTAGTAAATGAAGCATCTTTTCTTTCTGCAAATGAAATTACAATGGTGTTGAAGATATGTCTTTCTCAGTATTAACCAAAAATGAGAAAAATCATAAGTAATCCTTAGAAAGTTGGTTAATGCTTTTATATATCACCAGAAGGCTTTAGTGAAACCACATGCATACCTATTGGGTTCTCCAATAGTTGGTAACCTTTCTACTCTAACAAATGGAGCCTGAATATTAAAACTTTGTTATATTATTCAGCTTGCTCTGAATTAAAGATCATTCTATTTTATTTATACTTCACTAAATATTTTTAAAAATCTTTTATTTAGTTATTCTTTCAATACAGGGTCTTGCTACAGCCTCCCCAGAAGAGGGATTACAGGCATGTACCACCATGCCTGGTTTTGGTGGTGAGTGTAACTCACGGTAGGCACAGCATGTGGTACCAGGAATCAAACCTGGGTCCTTAAGCTTGCCAGGCAGGCGCTTAGACTTCTAAGCTACCTTCCCAGCCCACACTTCACTAAATATTAAAAAGGAAGTTTAGTAGAACTTTGTCTGAATTTGTGAAGTTTTATTATAGTAAATATATACAAGAAAACAAAGACTCATAAGCATTATACAAGATGTTTTGCAAGAAAGGTCAGGTGAGTGTGGACACATGATTCAAAATAAGGTGGTACTAATCAGGGTGTAATTTTTTAAGAGAAAGAAAGATGGAATTATTAAATTTAGTTATAGAGTGAATTAAATTCATGGTGATAGGGATTAAGCATTTACTTGAATAATAAGTTAAGATTTGCAACATTATGTTGCATAATTGTCTATCTATCTATTGAAAGATGAATGATGTATGTATCATTCATAATTATATATAAATGACATAATTAATTTTAATAATAAATTACCATATCAGGTTAAAAAGTTAACTGCTAATTAATTCATAAAATTTATTGATTTGCAATTAGTGAATTATTTGCTTCAATTCATCCTTCTCCTTTTCCAGCTAACCCCCAAAATGTTGTAAGTTGTAAGATAGAGCCTTGCCCTCTTATATAAGCTGATTATGGCTGTTTTTAGAAAAGGGTGATGTTGTCTAAGGTTATACTTATGTACAATAAAGCTCTTTTTATTCTTTTCTATTCAGTTAAGCTGCCAATTCTGAATGTGAACAATTCTCTTTCAATTCTTAGAAGGATTATCAGCGACTATGCATACATTTCCCTGTGAGTTTTAAAACAGTGGTATGGTATTTTCATTTCTGTAGTGCTTCAGGCTTAGCAGTGAAGCCTCAGCCTTCATACACAGGCATTTGTCATGTCCTACGGGGCAGTTTCCCACGTGGGTAACTGAGACATCCAGAGCTGTTCTCCGTGTGCCAGGAGCTGTGCAGATGAGCTGAGGCGCGCCTGTGTGCACCACAGCTCCGCTCAGAAGAGCAGGTGCCAGAACATATGGGCAGGCAGCCATTTATAAACTCTTCAAAATCTTAGCCAGGCCAAAGGTACAGTGGCATTGCACTTGTTCTCAGTACTGTGGGGCTTTGAGCTGAATAAAAAGAAAATTTAATGTATTCATGGTACCTTCCAAGTTAGCCAGTAACCACAGTGACTCGGGTTCCCCCCAAATGTACTCCAAAACAGAGAGTGACCTGGTAGAAACAAATCATTCTCCTTCTGTTCAAGTGTAGTGAGCCATAAAGCGAGCAAAACGAATTTCCCTGGGGTAAAACCAATTAATCAGCAAAGTGGCCAATCTTCTTGTGTTTATTGCAGTATTCAGGGCATTAAGTAGCTTTCAAAATGCGGAATCAAAACCTTATACATAGATCATGTACACAGACACACCAAGGAAGTACAGTACCTGAGTGTAAGGAAATCATTTGCCAATTGTAGAGAGAAGCCCTCGTATATAAAGTGATGAAAAATTTAGGAAGTAAATAGGTAAGTATTAAATTATGCCTTAACAAGCTTTGTGGCCGCCTAGACCATGTGTTCAAGAAAGAAACAAAAATGTGAGAAATATGGGGAAAGTGTGCCTTGTATCGGGCTTCTAAAGATGCGCATGATTTGAAGGACATCCTAAGGAAACTCTCGCAAACTACTTTGACCTGTCTATATTCATGGTGACTACTAAGGCCATAAAGTAAGGTAATTTAACTTTGAGTTGAGACTACAGACTATTTTTCTAGGCCCTAGTTGCTTGTACAAAATTAGGAAAAAGTGTATTATTTCATCTAATAATGGCCTCCTATAGTTCCAGTTACCTTTTTTTAAAAAGAAGTTTTTTATT
The DNA here is from genome assembly GCA_004027025.1 of Myocastor coypus. Classification (NCBI taxonomy): domain Eukaryota; kingdom Metazoa; phylum Chordata; class Mammalia; order Rodentia; family Myocastoridae; genus Myocastor; species Myocastor coypus. Next base: position 14,847 of record PVJA010010521.1, on the reverse strand, counting down.
TGTTACAATTATGATTATGATTACCTTTGTCTTTTTGAAACAGGGTCTCATTATGCAGTTCAGGCTGACCTTGAGCTCACTTTTTAGCCCAGGCTGGTCTTGAACTCGCACCGATCCTCCCGCCTCCGCCTCCCAAGTGCTGGGATTACAGGCATGCGCCACCACACCCTGAAGGGTCAGTTCCCTTTAAAGCACTTTCAGTGGGTCTAGTCAAAATCAAGTGTTCTGTGGGTATAAAATATACAGAGGAGTTCAGAGACTTAATAGAAAAGTAAATATCTCAATAATTTACATGGGGTGCATAGCAAAATGTTAATAGTTTCAATATTTGGTTAACTATGTTAAACATTGATTCCAATTTTGGGGGGTTCTTTATAATATGATTATTGAAGACTTGACATTAGCCAGCACTGGTAGAACTGCTGGTTAACTGTGGTCTGTGGACTGACGGCCACTGTACCCTTTGGTGACTTGCTAGGAAAGTCAAGGCTAAGCCTCATCCCAGTGGTGAAATATGTGACATCTTTTTGCCTGCTGATATGCTACATAGTAGGTGCACTTACTTGCTGAAGTTATTTCACGTTCCTGAAACTACTCCTGATTTAGAATGTAGATATAGTACTTCTGGTCCCATTAATTGCTATAGGAATTAAATGGAAAAATAAAGTCGTGCATTTATTCTGGGGAACAAATACATTAGAGACAATTTTATCGTACCAAGAATAAAATGCAATGATTATTCAATTTTTGCATTTTAATATTGATGTGTATACTATTTCACCACACAGTGGAATGGACAAGAATTTGAAAGAGTTTTCAATATTTTGCTAACTTTTCCTATCTTTTTATTTAACTCTAATTATATATGGTACACTTATTTAGTGAAAAATATTAAAACTGTCAGAACCTGTTTTATCTTGCTGTGTTTTTAAATTTTTTTAATTTTTAAAGAGAGTACAAAATAGTATCAAAGCAGAAAAATTCAAATGATGCAGAATTTCACTTAACCAAATAATGTGAAATTCACAGTATTTGTAATGCATAGTGCTATCTTCCAACTAGTAGTTTATATTAACAGATATATACATGCAATGTTGGAAAAAGAGAAAGAAATTAAGGAAAAAACATACAAACAATTGAAAAAAGGAGACAAAACAAGTTAAGCATTAATGGGTTCTATGGATAGACAAACAGAAATCCACAGTATCGTTGTCCAAAGCACCCTGCTCACATACATAGATAAAGCAGTTTTAAAAACTGACTTTGTGAACTGATAGAATATTTGTCCTGTGGAAATTTAAATATGAATTTATAAGAGACAAAGGAGCTAGTAAAATTTAAGTCTATTACATACACTAAAGAGATTATAATGAAAAAAAGTTTCATTATTAAAATATATATGAGCTATAGTAAGGTCAGAGAATCCATTGATTAGTTTTAAGTAGTGTCAAAGGAATCAATTAGATCCTATTAAACATTTCAAGAGTTAGCATTTTATAAAACAAGACCTTCACAATTTACATTATTTAGTCATTTTCTTTTTTCTTTTTTAATGTATTTAATACAGGGTCTATAGGGTCTCACTATGTCAGACTCCTAGTGATTCTCCTGTTTTCAGCCTCCCAAATGCTGGGATTACAGATGTGCACCGTCACACCCAGCCTCATTTGCCATCTCAGTGCACCTGCGGGCACGCCAGCAGAGCATGCCACTGATAGAGCTCTACCCACTGTGCTCTGCCTAAGCAGGTGCTTTAATTCACTCAGCTATCTGGCCTGCCCCTATTTACTCATTTTCTAAGATAAAGCATCTTCTATGAGGTGTGTATGATCACAGCCAAAGACAACCCACCCTGACTCTGACTCAAGTACTGATCTGAACCAGATCTGTTCCTATGCAGGCAGACTGTGTAAGGGAAGCTTTCAGAGAAAAATAAATTTTTGACTTTGCGTATCCTTGATTTCATCAGTGATAAAACTGAGAATTAGAAATGACAAAAGACTTAGCAAAATGCTTATCATATACAAGGGTTTTACAATACATTCATAGAAAATTTCTCAGTCAGGGCTATGGACTCTCTAAAGAGATAACAGAATGGGAATGTTGAGGTGCAGATCGCACAAGATAATTCCAGCCATAATCTTCCCAACTACAATAAGAAAGTCATGTTTCAAAAAAGAGTTTTTGCATGAGGTGTAGTTTGAGTGAAGGTACTGTACCTGGATATTAACAGATATAATTCTCCAAGAATGAGTGCCATTGATAACTTACATTTTGTAGAACTTCCCAAACTCCAGACTCTCTTCCCAATGTAAATATGGTTCATTTTTCTTGAATTATTTAATTTACTCAATATGGACGTACCAAGCAGAAACTACATACATGGCACCTTGGCAATCAGTTGGATTAGCTTTCTGCTTACTGAAACACAATAGCCAACACTCACAACTTAAAAGAGGAAAGGTTGAGGTTGGGGGAAACAGCTCAGCGATGCAGGGCTCACCAGGCAAGCGTGAGGTCCCGAGTTTGATTCCCGATACTCCCCCCAAGAAGAAGAAAGGTTTAATCTGGTCACAATCTCAGGCCCTGACTGGCTGACTCCAAGACAGAAACACTATGTGGGAGAAAGGCAGAGCCAGACTGCTTAGTTCATGGCCAGGAAGCAGCTCAAGGGAAGGTGCTTGAGCAGAGGGGCATAGGGACCAGATACAAGCCCCATGGCCACACTTCCATGACCCACCCAGGCCCACCTAGAACTGTCCACTATGAAACCCAGGGATGGATTCCAAAGGCTATCAGGTTCAGACTTCATGACTGCCATATCAATAGAAGGGTGTTCCGGTCTGTGTGCTTTGGACTCTGTGTTCAAAGGAAATCCAAACAATACTGATTAAAGATATCTCATGCTGATTTTCTCAAGAAATTTTATTAATATCATTTTCTTCCACTGCTAATGAAAACAGTAACAAAAATGACAGTGTGTATTGTTTATTCTAGTCAGGCATTTTATGTGTATTAATTTAGTCCTCATAAAAATTCTAAGAGAAGTGGGCCATTTTTATTTTATTTATTGTACTTTTAATTTTTAAAATGCATTTAGTGCCTGGTCTATAGGGTTTCACTACACAGATCAGACTTGTAGTGATTCTCCTGTTTTCAGCCTCCTGGGCGCTAGGATTACAGGTGTGGCCACCACACCCAGTGTCATTCACCATCTCATAGTGCCCCAGAGGTGGGGTCAACATGGCACACTGGGGATCAAACCCTGGTCCCTGTTCCTGCCTAACCTTTAGTCTGCTGGGCTGTTTGGCTGGCTCTTAAGTGGGTCATTTTTACAGAAATGAAAACTGAGGCCAGGAAATACCATCACACTAAAAATCAGGATTAGCAAATGGCAGAGCTAGGATTTAAACCCAGACCTTGAAATCGATGCTCTCAGCCATTGTGCATATGACAATATATCCTCCTCTTTAAAAATAAAGAAACTAAGGCACAGTGATGATTATGTTCCTCAATTCACATAGATGAAAAATATCAGAACCAATATTTCAGTCTCTGTGTCTCTAACCATAAAACTATGCTCTTTCCATTACATTAATTACTCTGTTTCATAGTTCACACATGTACAGAAACAACTGAGCTTAAGAGAGCGTGCACCTATTTTTTGATACAACAGGAATGCAAAGGAAAGGAATGGATTTAAGGAGCCCAACTACTTATTTTAACTATTCCATGTGGATTCTATCATAAGGTACATCAAAGTAAGTGATTTAACTGATGATTTGTCCAGCTTGACTTTATCAAAAGAAGCCAAAGTAAGAATTTCACAGCCAGGTTTAAGTGGGAATTCAAGCATTCTTGTTCACTCATCCATTATTCAACGTATTTCTATTGACTCCTTACCATGTGCAAGCCACTTCGGCCATGTCCTGAATGAAGATATGTCTGTTGTACTGTGCCCTTCTCCACTCCCACCATGGAATGTGATTTTATTCTGCTCAAGAAAGCCAAGTTAGAAACAATGCAAGAAAACACTTCAGTGTCATAAATTTCAGACCTGGAAATTTCAACTCAGCTTCGCTACCATTGTTCACACCTTTTATTTTATTCAAATATCCTTGCATTAGCAAATATTTCCTACCTGTACAAAAATGCTTTATATGAGAGAAAATCAAAAACTATTTTTTTAAAATATATATATTTAGTACAGGGTCTATAGAGTTCCTCTACACAGATCAGACTCATACTGATCCTCTTCTTTTCAGCTTTCCATGTACTAGGATTACAGGGGCTCCACACCACACCCTGTCTCAATTACTACCTCAGTGAGTCCTGGGGACGGGGCAGGCAGGGCATGCCAGAGATTGAACCTCAGTCTCTGCAGCTGCCTGAGCAGGCACTTCAGTCCACTGAGCTATCTGGCAAAAACTATTCTTTAAAAATTGTTTCAAATATAAAATTTTATGTACACAAGTCCTATATTTCTCTTTCATTTTTATCTGAGTAAATTAGATTAAATGAATATTTAACATATTCAAAAAGGAAAGAATTATACTTGGCATTTTCCTTAGTAGCGACTTTTTCAAGACCCTGCTGATCTCCCAGTAGTTTTAAAGAAACAAACAAAAGAAAATATGCTATAGAGCAATAAGCCCAAGTAATTTTGTATGTACTATGGAAATATTCAATCTTATTAAATGTGGGCATATTAAAATTTACCATTTTAACAAAGATACTTGCAACCATAGTAGTTCCACACCCTCTTTTTTTTTTTTTACACTCTGCTCAAGGCATATTTGCCTCTTAAAGTTATTATCAATAAATACTAGAAGGAGACAAAGATGATTAGAGACTTATTTGGAAAGAATGAAGTTAGCAAATCCTAGAAAAAACAGCACATTACATGCGCCTGTATTGCATATGTTTATAAATATGGTTTTACATAAAGGGACATAACTAAGGGGAAAACCATGGCTTTGATAATGCATACTCAAGGAATAGTTATTGAGGGTTTGCTGTGAATAATTAGGTGTCCAGGATGCGGCCAATGCTCTGAATAGTTAGCTCTTTTCCATGAGGAGCTCAGTCATTTCCCAAGTTGTTTTTCTGAGTCAAACATTTACACGGCTCTTGAAATTTATAGTTAGATGGCAAAGATTTTCTTACAATGTACAAACACTGAAGAAAAGATATTTTATGATTCTGTCCCACACTTTATTCAATTCTGACCAAGCCTGGAAACTTCCCAGGAAGGATGCCTTTAGCAGGGTGAAGTAGTCCCTGGGTAAGTCTCTCTCGGAGAAGGCGCACCTGGGCTTTTGGCTGCACTTTCTAAAATAAATTCCTTCAGTCAAAATTATAGTGATTTATGCTATTTTGTTGATTTTTATAGTTATAATACACTCTAAGAAACCTATTATGAGCCCATAATTATCTCTAGATGGAGTATATCACAAGAGCTAGTGTTTATGGGACATTAAGTGTGTGGCCACCAAGCACCTGAGTCTAGTGACTCACTTAATCTTCACCACGCACTAACAAGTCAGCTCTGCTCTCTTTTGCTGCACCGAAGAACTATGAGATTCTGCGTGCAGAGCCAGGCTCTGGTGGGTCTGTTGCTCCTCTCACCGCAATACAGAACTTTTTCTGCTTTGAAAAGCTCCCTTGATTAGTTTAAAAGTTGAACAAAAAATTTATAATCAAAAGAACCATTTGACAAAGCATATTCTTAACTGATGATTTTTAAACCAGAGAATGGTTTCATTGAGAACAAAGGGATGAGTATATATTACATATATTTATAGAATAAGTATAAATTTTTATATATCATATATATTTAGGTTATATATTATATATATGTAATGTATTTAGTACAGGTTCTACAGAGTCTCACTACACAGATCAGACTTGTGGTGATCCTCTGGTTTTCAGCCTCCCCAGTGCTGGGATTACAGGCACATGCCACCACGCCCAGTCTCAGTCACCACCTCCTCGTGCCCCAGGAGCAAGGTCAGCACAGCACACAGGGAATCAACAACAGGTCGGTCCCCACACCTACCTAAGCAGACATTTTAGTCCACTGAGATATCTAGCTGGCCCTAAAGAGATGAATATTATTAGTAGTAATTTCTGAGAAACTAAAATGCTCTTCCCTAAAAGAATTCATAGCTGTTTCACTGATCTAAATAAATATATTTTCCATGTAAGTTACTTAAATGAACCATATGACGTTTCCAAATAAATTTCATTGCTAAAGAAATACATGCCAGCACACATAAATACATTGAAGCTTATCTGTGTTCTCATCATTGTAAAAACTGATCAAACTAAATTTTATGTCTCAGCAAGCAAAAGCAAAGTCTTTCTTTTTTCTCTTTCTTTTTCTTTCTTTCTTTCTTTCTTTCTTTCTTTCTTTCTTTCTTTCTTTCTTTCTTTCTTTTTCTTCTCTGTATTTAAGGCAGGGTCTACAGGGTGTTCAGGATCTCACTATATAGATCAGACTCCTAGTGATCCGCCTGTTTACAGCCTCACAAGGGCTGGGATTACAGGCCCGTGCCACCATGACCAGTCTCAATTGCTGTCTCAATGGTCCCTGCGGACAGGGCCAGTACAGCACACTGAAGATCCAACCCAGGCCACTGTGCTCTGCCAAAGCAGGCACTTTAGTCCGCTGAGCTATCTGGCCAGCCCTTCATTTTACTACCAGAAATACATAATGGAAAAGACAATAATAATTGCTTATAGTAACTATGTTTTTTATTTTGGTCTGTGCATAGGTTTTTTTTTTTTTTTTTGGTTTGGTTTTGTTTTTTGTTTTTTGTTTTTTTGTTTTTTGTTTTGTTTTGGTGGGACCGGGGTTCAAACTCATCACCTTGCACTTTCCAGGAGGGCACTTGTGCCCCTGAGCTATCTCCCTGGCACCTGTGCATAGGTTTTTAAATCGCTGGTCTCACACTCCAGGGCTCTCTAGAGGATCCCCAAGGGAAGCAAGAGACCAGCTGACTGGTGGCAAGGGCCCTCCTCTGCTCCATCCTGACAGGGCCTCCCTTCCTGCTTGGCTGTTGAGAGGACTCAGCGTTTGTTCTCTCAGAAGGCAGCCACCACTCTTGAAAAGAAAGAAAAAAAGAAGAAGGAAATAAAAAAGGAAGAAGTGGAAGGAAAGAAGAAAGAAAGGAAATGAAAAAGAAAAGATGGAAAGGGAAAGAAAGGTCAGCTTAAAGCTCACCAGTGTAGAATTTACAATAGCCAGTAGATGGCAAGCTTTACTCTCAGGAAATGATTTTGCAGCCTGTGTTGTATAAAGGGTAGTGAAAAATTTCTTACTCTGGATAGAGGTCTTGTATCAAAATTAAACAAAATTTTCTATGGCTATTCCCTGGAAACTAAATTCCAATCCGAATTTTAAATAATTCTGCAAGTTTTTAATGTGTTTATTTAAGTCTTGTTTTAAAGCTGTTATCACTAGTGAATATTTTATCCTTCACAGTGAGTACCATATGTACCAAGCATGATAATATATACCATATTCTTTTGCAAATCTGCTGCAGCTATTAGGATAATTACAATCCTTTCTTGGGAATATTTCCAACAGTGGCGGTCTGTGCACACTGCGTCTTTATTCTTTTTTTTTACATTTTTTAATTAGTTGTCACATTGCAGTAGATGTTATTTCTATTACATGTTTGAAAATTAGCATTTTTTTGAAAGGTGATTGTCTCTTTAGTGCATGCAGTTGCAGCTTGAGTTAACGGTGTCCGCCTGGTGGACCACGGCTCCAGAGGGTCTTTAGCACCTGCGCTGTGGATACAGCCAGGAAAGTGTAAGGAGGTGTGGTCGACAGGTAATCCTGTCCACAGCCAATGCTAGAATGGTTCAAAGCAGAACAGGAACAAAGTGATCCTGGGTGGAAGCTCTGTGAGTAGATTATAAACCTACCTGCTTTACATTAAAAATATTATCAACTTCGTTGAGCAATGCACAAAAGATCCTGAAGATTATAAAGGGAGCAGCATGCCACTGCTGCTCCTCATCCCAGTGTGTGTACTGCCCCAAAACAATTACCTGAAACTCTGCTAGCGATTTCTGCTCACTTTATTTCATATTGTCAAATAAAGAATACATTTTGCCTTCAGCTTTGGATCCTGGCATAATGCATTAAAATCCAACCGTGGTAAAAATAGATTTAACTTTCATTGAGTTTTGCAGTTCTGGAACACACTCTCTCCCCTCTCCCAATATAAGGTATATATTATTACTATTGTTGTTATTTTAAGTCATTATTCACATCAATTGAAATTGATTCATTTCATTCTACATTTGTCTTGCTAATACTAATTTGTCATTTTCCAATAACACTTTACCAGTAAGATTAAGATCGCTTTTGTTTTTAAGTTGACCAATTGATCTCTCTCTCTCTCTCTCTCTCTCTCTCTCTCTCTCTCTCTCTCTATCTCTCTGGCACTTTTTATCCTGGAGACATCTTTTTGGAGTTCTATTTTTTCTTGATGCTTTTAGTATTTGCTTAATCTCTATGCTGGTAGTGGACTGGGATCCTGGCATCTTTTCAGTAATATCTGTCATTTTTTGTTAGTCCCTGGTATTCCAGATTTTATGTCTCCTTCTTTCATGGTTTAATCTTTATTTGCACAGACTCTATCCTGAAGAATCTTCCAGAAACAGGGTATAAATGCTAAAATTTTGAATCTGTGCATGTTTAAATGATTTTTTCTCTTTGATTTTATTGGTAGCCTAGGTATATAACTCTGGCATGCACACAAGTTCCTTGAGATTTCCGAGGCACTGTTCTAATATTGTCTAGCTTTCAGTGTGTCTTGATTACCCTTCTTTGTTGCTGGGACAAATACCCAACACTCAAAATGCAGGAAGGAAAGGTTTCTTTAGCTCACAGTTACTGGAGGTTTCAGTCCATACTGCACTGGCTCCAAGGCAGAGTGGCACATGGCAGAGAGCAAACTTCCATGAGGGCAGCAAAGATGAGAGAGCAAAGGGAGAGGCAGCAGCTAGCTAGCCTGTCTCTGCTCCTACACTGTAATGAAAGTCACCTGCCCCAGGGCGGGTGCAGCATCCACACCCACAATAATCAATCACAAACTCCAGAAGCAGCCCCTTGACTGCATGAGGTTTTGGGGAAACAACTAGACACAACCTATAACACAGTGTTTCCTCTGAAGTGCTGTGCTTTGATACGGATTTATTTATTTATTTTTCCATCAGTTTCTTTGGCAGCCAGTGTAATTTATTTATTTATTTATTTATTATGTATTTGGTACAGGGTCTCACTACACAGCTCTGACTCATAGTGATCCTCCTATTTTAGTCTCCTCAGTGCTGAGCTTACTAGTATCTGTAATTACCAAGCATCCCAGACTCGGTGGTCAGCTCACCATGTACAGCAGTGGGGCTAGTGCAACCTGTGGTGCCGGGATCGAACCCCAGTCCCTGCACTTGCCTAAGCAGGCGTTTAGCCTATTGAGCTATCTCGCTGGCCCTGGAAAATTTCAATCTGAAAAGTTATTTATTTTTATCTGACACTACATCTATTCATCTGTCATAAATTAATTCCTTTATATCCTCTCATCATTTTTTTATTCCTATTTGCACTTTTAAATGTTATTTTCAACTCCTACTTGATTGGGGCCAGGGATATAGCTCAGCAGCATAAGCATCTGCCTGGCAAGTATAAGGTTCAGAGTTCCATCCCTGGTACCACAAAAAAGAAAAAAAAACCCTGCTTGATCATTTTGTTGCTCCCTTATTTTACTGCCTTATGCATTTTCTTTTCTTCTATATGGTAACATATTTCCTACTGTCTCAGAGATGACTTTTCAATGTTATCTTGCAATTGCTCAATTGGATATTTTATTTTGCTACTACATTTTAAGTTTCAAAGACATCTTTAGTTTTCTAGAAATGTATTTTAATGGCCTCCAATACTTGTTTCACTGCTCTATGAAAAATTTTGATATTTTCATAAATTTTGTCTGCTGCTTAAAGTTATCTTTTTTTTTTTGTTTTCAAAGTTTGATGTTTTGGTCTCTATTTTTATTTTCCAGGCTTTGTTGAAATATGTGATAGTCACACACATTCCATTTCTTATGGTCATTAGCAGATACAGCAGTGTTCATTTACCACTACAGAAACTATGTGCAAAAAAAACCACAACTACATCAGACCTGAAAATCAGGAACTTTTACTCTAAGATCAGGAGCAAGACAAAAATACTCCTCACCACCTCTACGCAGCACAGTACTCAAAGTCCTGACTAGAGCAATCTGGGGAGTTAAGAGAAATGAGACAAACAAATAGGAAAGAAAAAATAAACTGATACCTGTTTGCCAATGATGTGTTAGTCAATGATTCCATTCACACAAAACTGTTAGAACCAATAAAAACATTATAACTTCAGCATGCAAATATTAGTTGCATTACTGCACAATCAACAACGAAAACTTCAAAACAAGTTAAGGAGCCAAGCATGGTGATGCACCCCTGTAATCCCTGCACTCTGGTAGGCTGAGGCAGAAATCACAAGTTTGACCCTAGTCTGGGCACTTGGGCAATTTAGCAATGTTACTAGTCCCTGTCTCAAAACAAAGGAAGTGTTGGGGGTGTAGTTCAGTGTGAAGGCCCTAGGTTCAATCCCCACTGTTACAAAATGTAAACAATTCCAATTGCAATAGGATAAAAAAAATACTTTAGGAATAAACTTAATTAGAGGAATAAAAAATAACTCCTGTTTAAAACTACAAAACATGATTGAAATGAACTAAAGGTAGCAGAACTAAGTGGAAGGATATCCCATGATATCTTAGAAAGTCTATACATTTAATAAATCTGTACTGTTCAAAGTGATCTACGAATTCAAAGAACTCTTTATGAAAATTTCCATGACGTTGTGGAAATAGAAAAAATGTATCTTAGCTGGGCATGGTGACCCATGCCTGTAATCCCAGCACTTGGAAGGCTGAGGCAGGAAGATTAGTGTGAGCTGGAGACCAGCCTGGGCAAAAAAAAAAAAAAAAAAAAAAAAAAAAAAAAAAAAAAAAAAAAAAAAAAAAAAAAAAAAAAAAAAAAAAAAAAAAAAAAAAAAAAAAAAAAAAAAAAAAAAAAAAAAAAAAAAAAAAAAAAAAAAAAAAAAAAAAAAGGAAAAGAAAGAAAAAAAGAGAAGAAAAGAAAAAACATATCTTAAAATTCATGCAGAATCTCCAAGAATTCTGAGTAGCCAGAACAAGTTTGAAGAAAAACAAATCTGAGGCCTTATGTAACACACACACACACACACACACACACACACATATATATATATATACACAAATATAAACATGAATATATATATGATACATATGTTCATATATATAATGGTAATCAAAATAACGTGTTACTGGCATTAAAGTAGAGCAGCGGAACAGAACAGAATGCCCAGGAACAAATGCTGAGGTTAGCAGCCAAATGGTCTTCAACAAGACGCTGCACCACTGCTGCACAGTAAGTAAAGTGTGTTCCTGTCAACAAATAGTGTTGGCGAAACTAGAATTCCTCATGCCACATAAAGAAGACAGACTCTTCACGATTTATACAAAAGCAACTTAAATGCATAAAAGTGATATGGACTAGAAACTAAAATTCCTAGAAAGAAGCAAGAGAGATCTTTATGACATTAGATTTGGCAATATCTTAGATATGGTACCAAAAACATAGGAAGCAAAAACATGAACAAATAAGCTACATAAAAATTTATTCTTTCACATCAAAATTTTAAAATTTCCATGCAACAAAGGAAAATCTCAAAAGAGTAAAGAATGGGAGAAAATATTTGCAAACTATATATATGCATATTAATATCCAGTATAATTATTAATTGTTAATAAAGCTGCTATGAGTATTGGAATGCAAATATTTGTTTAAGCATGCTTTCATTTTTCTTGTATATATATATATATATATATATATATATATATATACACACACACATATATATATATATATATATATATATATATATATGTATATATATATGTAGGAGTAGAATTTCTGAGTCATGTAGTAAGTGTATGTTGAAATTTTATGACATTTTCAAACTTTTCCAAATTAGCTGTACAGTTTTACATTTCTACCAACAATATGCAATGCAAATGTACAGTTTCAATTTAGAGTACTCATGCATAAATTCTGTTCCTATGGCTATACCTTATGTACCAAAACCTGAATTAATCTGAGTTTTCTCCATTAATAACAACAACAACAACAAAAAAAAGCATGGAGGAGAAAAGGAGAATTTAAGTTAGAAGTTTGCCTATGCTATTATCGAGGCTGCTTTGCGTCCTAAGAACTTAAGCATAAATTTCATTTTGTAACCTTCTAAAAAGTTGAGTCTGTTCTCTGCGATTATCTGTGTGAGCAGTATTGTGAGAAAGGAAGCTAAAATAGTAAGGGAATGAAGTATAAGATGGGGCCACGTGAAAGACAATGTTTTGTGGCTTATTCTATGGAGCAGTCAAGTCATAAAACTTCACAATACACAGAGTGAGAATACGTAAAGAAAGTAAACTGTTGTAGTTAATGTATACATATTCAAGGGAGATGTATATGGCATACATGTAAATATCCAAAGAATTTGGAAAAATCATAATTTTTTATATGACTTTTATTTTGTAACTGTAGTTTATCATATTCTTGGATGTATTTGAATAATTTTTATAAATCATGTAGTACAAATCCCCATAATGCCAAATATTCTCAAGATGACCTACTTCTACCTATTTTTTTTTTTTTTAGTATTATGGTATTTAAAATGTGATGATAATCTGTATGGAATATTTTGTTCCAATTTTCACTTATTTTATTATAATTTAATACAGAGTCTACAGGGTCTCACTATAGAGATCGGACTTGTACTTATCCGCCTGTGCCCTGCCTCCTAAGAGCTGCGGTTACAGTCATGTGCCACCATGCCCAGTCTCAATCGCCATCTCAGCGAGCTCCAGGGGATCTGCCTATGCAGGAGCTTTAATCTGCTGAGCTATTTGGCCAATCCTTGTTCCAAGTTTTTAAAATATCCACTTAAAATATCTGGGTTTTTGTTGCTGTTGTTTGTTTGTTTGTTTTAAATATCTGCCAAAGGGAAATCTCTCCTGTCTTCTGACTGGCAGGTTCTCTTTGGCCTTGAGCCACCAGCACAGCAGTTTTGGACTCAGACTGTACCATTGGTTCTTCTAGGTCTTTAGCTAGTAAGCTCTGCATCTTGAGACTTCCATAATCAAATGAGATACTTGCTTAGACCTAATAACTAAGAACCATAAAATTATTGCTGTCCTATAATTTGTTATTCTAATTTTTTTTTGGCAGGACCAGGGTTTGAACTCACAACCTTGCACTTGCTAGGCAAGTACTTGTGCGACGGAGCTATCTCTCCAGCCTCTGTTTTTCCAATTATAACTGTAAAAATTTTTTCTAGAACAGAAATGATTTTAGGAAAATGGAAGTTTGTGATCTTTACAATAACTATGCTGTTGTAGTGGGATTTAATCTGTCTTGTTTGTTTGTTTGTTTTGGTGGTACCAGGAATCGAACTCAGGACCTTGTACTTGCAAGACAAGCACTTTTTCTACTGAGCTATGTCCCCAGCTCCTGTCTCAGACTTTGAAATGTGCATAATTTTGTGTTGCTGGAATGATAGGAAATGCCACAGGTAAAATATCTGGAATGCTTAGTAAAGAAAGTAGGTCTTCATTACATAATCAAATTTTATTATATTTTTATTTTTTCATACTTTTGTTCTTAGAACACACAGTAGGTATTAAGACAAACAAGTCATCGGTATTCATTTAAATACCAGTTTCTGCTAGGCAACTTATTTAGGAACACTTTTGCAACTCATTTCCTAGTATTTTATGAAATCTTTCATGAAGAATGTGAATTTCAAAATTCTGAGTAAATGGAAAGCATTAAGAATTCTTTCAATTTCCCCTACCCATTCAACACCATTTAGACTTGAAAACTGGAGCACAAAGAGAAGAAAAAATCTCATCCTGGCCACTTTTATTTCTGATAGCAACTATATAAAATTATTTGACAAGTGAAAAATTAAAACTCATGATTGTATTGCAGAAAGTAGGTCTCTCATTAATGAGTTTGAAGTGGCACAGGATCAAAAAGGAAGAAATTCTGTAATTTTGCTCTCAAATATTTTTAAGTTTAATCTTGATTTTTTTAAATTTCTTTGTAGAGTCTTTTTGCAATGAAAATAACACCTTGTGCCTCTCAAATTCCTGCCAAAACAATTCTACATGTAAGGACTTTTCACAAGACAGCAAATGCCCTTGTACAGACACAGCCAATAACCTGGACAAAGACTGTGACATCCTGAAAGATCCCTGCTCCTCCAATCCTTGCCAAGGAGTGGGCACTTGCGTGAGCACCCCAGGAGAAAGGGGGTTTCAGTGCCACTGTCCTCCTGGGTATAGTGGCATCACTTGCGAAAGTACCATTGGTTCCTGTGGTGTGGACTCTTGCCAACATGGCGGCACTTGCCGGCATGATCTCCTTCATCCAGTCTGCATCTGCCCTGCTGGATATGGTGGAAGAGTCTGTGAGATAGATCACAATGAGTGTGCATCCAGCCCTTGCCACAACGGGGCAGTGTGTCAGGATGGAGTCAATGGCTATTTCTGCTTCTGTGTCCCTGGATATCAGGGGAGGCACTGCGACTTGGAAGTAGATGAATGTGTTTCGGATCCCTGCAAGAATGAGGCTACCTGCCTCAATGAGATAGGCAGATACACTTGTATCTGTCCACAGGATTATTCCGGTGAGTATCACATCTGAATC
>PVJA010010520.1:0-56896 GCA_004027025.1 Myocastor coypus | reverse complement strand
GGTGATATGCCTATTTTGAGCCTACCAAGAGCTAGGATTACAGGCATGTACCACCATGCCCAGTCTCAATCACCAACATGGCAGGCTGGGGATTGGACCTCAGCCACTGTGTCTGTCTAAGCAGGCGCTTTAATCCACTGAATTACTTGACTGGCCCTCCATCTTCCTATTAACGGGAAACTGTTGGTAATAGTTCTGAGAAGGACACTCAAACCATGGCTTAGCATCTGTAATCTTGGCATTACCTGGTCTTATTAAAAACATAGATTTTTAAATAACATAATATTATCTCATACCCACAGCTCTTTTGTTTTGTGGGCACTTCTTTACATATGCTACATGATACTTTGAACTCATCTTGGGGTTTCCCTGTCAAGATTTTAGAATCAGGCATGTTATTAAGTCAAATATAGTTTTAAATGAATATTTCAAGATATCAATATCATGAACCAACAGTATCTTGATGGAGACTATAGAAGAGAAATCTAAAACTGGCCCCAACACTTGGGTTCTTCCTAAAATGGAAATGAGCTGCTAGCGTTTACTTTGGCCCTAATTCTGGAGTACATTCCATCCCTGGACTCTATTTGGAATGGTCACAATATGTGGTAGGGAGGTCTTTTCATGGGCTTGTGTCTTGTCAACACTGAGGATAGTATGCAAGAGATATTTCCTTCTTATCTCCCTCATGTGCACGGGCAGAGCAAGAATCATGGAACTGTGGGCATGTGAGCAGCTCTTGATGCACACCTGTGCTTGCACAAACCTCACCTCATTTGCACTGATGAATGAGACCCAGGGAAGCTTGTGCTTGTTATTTAACTATCACAGAAATCAGCATTACAACCTTGAAAAAATTCTGGCACTCTCAAGTGTGAATGAATTCAGGTAACATTAGTCATTCTTCTTTCTGTTTATAAGCTGTAATAGTATCTCTTTCATCTCTTCCACTTGTACACTGCCAAGACTTGTTAAACTAAAATGGGTTAGTCACTCCTGGTACTAAATGAGTTAACATTGTAGTAACTTTGAGAAATGCACTGGGTGTGATGTATTTTAGATATACAAACTTGTCTATAAAAATTCTCAAGTTAAAAGCATGTCTTTAAAACTAACGTCTGACAATAGGTGTATTGTAATCTGTATATGCAATTCTTTTTCTCGGCAAATATTGATCCAGTGTATTTAAAAACATAGCAGTTAAGAATATTCACTTTCATTTCTTTATTTTGCTAATTTTATTATTGCTTTGTTTCATAGAGAAAAGGGAATTAGGTGTGCTCACTTTTCTCTTAAACTTTGGGGATCAAATTATTTATTTTTAGACTCATTTTTATATTTCTAGTCTTTGGTATTGGCCACTGGATCACTAGTATCAAAAACATTTATCTTTGCTTCATTGTCTTCAGAAGTCTGAGAAGGTTATTTGATCTTATAGAGCTTGTCAGAGGCTTTCATTTCTCAGAAAATCAATGTTTCACATGGTCTGCATTTTCTTTTGGATGCCGCAAGTTTTAACAGTGTGCCTTCTAGCAGTGCACCTGACACAGAATCACAGTAGTTCAAAGAACTTTCAAATCATGGGGCTAAGCTGTGCTGTAATGAAGGAAATGTTACAGTGTGTACCTGAGATGTACCCATGATTGACCAGACTTCCCTGACTCTCATGTTTTAGCACCTGATCAGTCTAGTGTTGGTCAACCAGTAAGATTCCGATTCCATCATCACTTTCAGAATAGGGGAGGCCTAGCCCGACGACTGCTGCTTCGTGGGCCCCAGAGCTCCCCATGCAGGATTGCTTCTTCTCATGCTACTCATCTCATGATCACCAGGTGATGTCTTTTTTTCTGCTCTTAAGCTTCCACTCTCACCACTTTCATTTCTTCACCCCTGAACAGGCAGGCCTTCTATTTTGAGTCTGGGTATTTGTATATCCATCTCCACACCCCACCTGCCTTCCTCCTCCTCATTTGTGCACTTTCTCAGCATTCTCTCTGCCTCCAAACCTTGTTACCAGGCTCAGGACCTAGTCTGGAGATTGTCTTTGTAAGTCCTATTGCTAGGTTGCAGCCATTCATTTATGTAACAAGTATTTATTAAGAAAGTAAACATTGGAGCTGGGGAGATGGCTCTGTGGCACAAGTGCCTGCCTGACAAGTGCAAGGTCATGAATTCGAACTCCGGTCCCACCAAAAACAAAACAAAACAAAACAAAAAATAATAATAATAAAATGAAGAAAAAAAGTATTTCAAGAAACTAAAGATTTTACTTAAATATTTATTAATGACTATTTCAATGATATATTCATTGTCCTGGGGGCTGAATTTTACCAAAAGAAAGAAGAAAAACCTGTCCTTATAAATACAGTATTTCATTCTAAAAGGAAGCAAACTGTGTAAATAAATGCATAATGTTGATGAGTGGTAAACGTTTGGATTTGAAATAAAGCAGGCGAGAATGTCTGGGCATGGAGGCAGAAGTGGGAAATAATTTTAGTTCAAGTAGCCTGTAAAAGGCTTCTTTGAGGAGATGATACTGCAAGAAATCCTGAGTGAAATATAGGGAAAAAATGTAGCCCATCAGAAAAGCTATTGTGGAGGCCTAAGTGAATGTAGGTTTGGTTTTCTTGAGACACAGTAAGGCCATAATGGCTAGAATAGGAGGGACAGTGAATAGCAGCATGTGTGGTTGGTATGGAGGGAAGGTCCACTGGCTTTTGTTCACTGTGCATGGAATGTTAGCTTTTCTTTGAGTGCAGAGAAAATCCACTGAGAGAGTTTGAAGGCTGAAATACTATGGCCTCCATCTAGGCGTTCTGGCTTCAAGCCATCTGTCATTTCTTATGTATAATCATCCTTCCTAGAATCTTCCCTTTCAGTGTGACTGAGTAACTCTTTTAATGAAGAGAGGAAAAATACCCTTTATACATAGTTTGTTACAACTATACATAAAGAACAGCATCTTAAACATTTTCTAGCAATTTTATCCATACAATACTAAATAGTAAAACCCCTCCTACCAGGAACATGGTCCATGCTTCTGGGTCAGAGTTTGCAAGGCTTTGGAAAAAGAGAACAGCAAGTATTCTTTTGTTCCCCAGTCCTCTTGTCAGTCTCACCAGTTGTTCATTGTCCCTGGAATAATGTTTTCCCAAAGACCAGTTTTAGTTACTTTTCTCTCTTGTGAGACAAAATACCCAACACCCAGAACTTAAAGAGGAAGCATTTACTTAGCTCACAGTTTGAGGAGTCTTCAGCCCATAATCAACTGACTCCAAGGCAAACTGCCACATGGCAAAGGGACAACATTTCAAGGTGGCAGAAGACAGAAAAAGCAATGAAACAAATGTTATAGGGGTGAGCAAGTTTGTTTCCCTCTCTTAGATTGTATGCCAGCTATCCACTCACAGCATCTCTATGCCTGCCCCTTCCTCAGGATGAGGATGTTTATAAAATGAGGGCTTGGTCCCCTGCTGAGTCACTGAAACTTCTGAACTTCTCAAATCGACATAATATATCAACCATCGCATCTCGCCACACTCACACACCCCATGTAGAATCAGGTATCTCCCTGTCTTTCTTGGACATCCTTTTCAGAAGGAAAAGGTCAGGTCCTTCCTGTCTTGCAGATACAGGGGCAGGTGCTCAGACTCTGGTATACCTGCAGGGGATACACATCAGCATAACCCCATCAGCGGTCACCTTGGCAAAGTCTGAGTCTAGATTCATGGTCATGGTACTTGATGATTCACCAGATTGCTTCTAACATTTCAAAATAGTTCTCAAACCTCTTGAACAATCAGCCATCTTGCCAAGTTTTCTTCCTGTGCACTTTGAAAAGTTGATGGTTTAGTTTTTTTTAATCTTTGAGAGATCGAAAAAGATGAATGCTTTAATTTACTTCTACATTTCACTCTGTTATTGTTCATTCATTATGCAAGCATTTCTTGATGATAGTGAGGAATGAGATACAAATGAGAACTGAGCAATTACCTGAGGGGCACACGGATCCCTCCAGGTCAATTGGGTTGCTGAGCATTTTTGAGTATCTGCAGATTTTGCATTTTGATTTTGGCAATGACAAACCTACTGTTGATGGTTTAGGCAAACAAAACCTGCCATTTTGCAGAAATACAAAGAGCATACTTGTTCTCATTTTCTTTTTTTATTACTTTTAATGAGAAATAGCAATGAGACAGTTTCAAAACACATTAGTAGGACAGCCACAATAATTAATATAATGCATACTATTGTCTTCATAGTAGTTGTTGAGAGTACAAGATGCAGACATGATTTGTTCTCATTTTCTAGTACCAGTATCTTAGAATTTTCCCATGTGTGTACCTGAAGAAAGAAGATAGAAACGAATGTGTTTTTTTTTCCTAAGACACCAGTCATTCTAAGTACTCAATGGCTTAAAAAGAATGTTTCAATTTTTCTAAGGGAAAAGTTTTATACTAGGGAAAGTTTTATACTAACGAGGTTTTAAGTCTACTCTGCTGTATTTCCAAATTGGATAGGATTCTAGTCCACCTTAATGGAATTTGTTGCTTTATGTGAATCTTTGGTATTTATATCATTCTATTAATAACCTTTTCTTCGAGAAGTTGATTCTCTCTTTAGTTTTTATATCATTTCAAAGTTTCACTTTTCTGCTTTCTTTTGATTCGAATCTAAAATTTCCAAGTGTCACATCTGAAGAAAGTTTCATTTTCTTCTCTACAGCACTATCACGCTCTTATGAATTTTAGATCCCACCTCCTCACAAGTAAGATAATATACCCCTGCCCCCCTTCCTCATTAAAGGAGTGGATATGGTGACCAAAGACACTACTCACAACTTCATTTTTAATGATAAAATACATACAGTGCTTAAAGAGTATTAATTTTCCAAACTTACTGAAGTGATAGAGCCATACATCCTGCATTACTTTAAAAATGAGGCCATGACATTATGCAGAATGAAACAGTCTGGGGTGGAACTTGCCTGGAGCCACTCTGGTAATGTGTTGCATATTTATTCCCTTGTTCTATTTTGTTTTGTTTTAACCTTCAGCCAGATGTGCCCCACAGGATGCAAACACACCTTCTGCCAGTCACAGATTGATTACTGCACAGGTCCTTTGTTCCCCATGGGAAGCAATGGACGATACCACGAAGGGTGCAGTTCCCCAACGCCAGCACCACCAAAGGAAACAGAAGGAATGTATAACAACAAAGAAGGTAGCATGGCTGAGGTTACCTTGTGTTTACATCTCAAAGAGCTCTTCTAAAAAGTTACTGTTTAGGAAAGTCTACGAATATGATTCTTGTTGCCAAATGCATCTGCTCCACCACATAAGTCTAGCATCTGAACTAAGGGAAAAACCTGGAACTCTTCCCTTCTGAGACAACATGGATTAGCATCAGGACAGACTTTTGACAGGAAAATGAACTGTGATCTCAGTGGGAGCCTCTGTAGGGTGGTAGCCCACTGAATGACAAAATAATCTCTGGTAATCAAACACACTTAACCTCTGCAGTGTGTGGGAGAAGTCACGGATGAGCAAATCGCAGGATTGGGTTTATGCTGGAAGGAGGGTCGGCTCTTGAAGGCAGGTCAACTCTCGGGCAAGGAGCAGGGGTAGAAGCGTGTCATTGGCTGGATGACATAACCCCTGGGTAATCGAAAATTAAAATCACACCTTGACATTCTCATGATCCCACAGTCCCAGCACAAGCAGAGAGGGAGGAGTCAAGATGCGGTTGTCGATCTGGGCAGCTGTACAGTGCAGCCAGCTGCAGGCCTCTGAGCTCCTGGCTCCTGCCCAGGACCCTCCACCCTCAAAGCCAATGAACAACGCAGACTGTTTTTCTTTCTCTGTATCACCAGCAGCCTAGAGCAAGGGCACTCTGGAGGAGAGCCGGAGGAGAGAATCCAGAAAATAAGAATCATTAACAGCATGTGTACCATCTCGGTGGCCTGTACCTGCCTCTTCTGGCCCCCACCCCCCAAGACTTAGGTTCCTGCCCAAGTCGATGTGCCAATTCCCAGAGGTTCGAGGCCTTGCCCCTGAGTTTGTTTCACAGGACACAATAACTCTCTATGCTTTACTATGCAATTCCCTTAAATATTTGTATTGGTAGTTTCTTGTCAGCAAATATTTCTTAGTAAAGTAAATCCCTCCTCACCAAGGGACACCTCTACTTCTTTATAATGTTAACACCTAAGGTAAAACTCCAAATTGCACATCAGGAAGATTTTCAAGAGTGTATTTCATCTTGAAATCTCCCAGGGCAGAGAAATGAATACCGCATATCAAGGATTTATAAGAGTTCCTATCTGATTTCTAAACACAGCTTTATGACTCCAAGGAAGGATAGCCCTACAGTCATATCCTGGTGGATTTGAACAATCACAATAAATTATCAGAGACACAGCTGCAAATTTAAAGGATTTTTTCCTGGACTCTTTAACTACATATAACAAAATATATACTAAATTTGCTTTGGCTAAATAATAGATTTAGTGTCTGTTGTCATTTAGAGAATATACCTAGAGCATGCTGACTGCACAATTAATGTCAAGTTTAATGGCTATCCATAGTTACTTACTTAAAGTCTGTACCCTAGCTCTTATTCTATTCTTTGTCTTTACCAGTGGTTTGGATGGAATCACAGAATGCGCTTACCAGATATGTAAATTTGTTTGATAACAGCATATAGTATTTATAAACAGATGTGGGTGAAGGACAAAATCCAGCAAGCTAAAATGTAATAAGGGGAAATTTCAAGCTCATTCTAAAGCCCATAAATCACAAGTTGAGGGTAGAGAAGCCTAAGTAGTCTGTTTGAAGTTACTATAATTTCACTATGAGATAGTAATAATGCAAGAGTGTGAAGCGATACAAAGGCATAATAAATGGATATAGCTCAAAATAAGGTGAAAGCCAGTTGTGTAACACCTGCAGATTGGTGTGAAGGAGTATACCCAGGTCCCCATGAGTAAACAGTTCAGTATGCCCCAAACCTTGTCCACTTCCGGGGCAATAAGAGCAGCATGACTCATTGTAATTAAAATTTAGGAATTGCCACTCATCTGAACAATTCCCATAGCATTCTTTTCAGGCAAAGTGGCAATTCATTGACAAGCCCTCACTTGTTCCTTGGCTTATAGTGCCTCTTTAACTCGTCTTTGACACTGTTTCTGTGGATGAGACTTTATTTAAAATGTTTTCGTTTTGAAATATATATTGCTGTCAATAACAGTCATGCTTCTAGGGAATAGAACAATGGTACTTCCTCTTCCTACTTTAACTTCACCTTGATCAACCTCTCCTGCTCTCCCTCCTCCCCAATCACTGGTAACCACTGTTCTACTCTCAACTTCTACGCAGCCTCCCTGCAGTCCACGTGTGAGTGAAAAGAGATGATTCTATTCTTCTCTCTCTCTTTTTTTTTTTTTTTTAATTTTGTGTGTGTGTGTGTGTGTGTGTAACCGGGAATTGAACTCAGGCCCTTGCACTTGTCAGACAAGCACTGATTCTACTGAACTATCTCCCCAGTCTGAAAAGAGAGAATTCTAAAATCCATAAGGAAATAATACATGTGCTGGGTTATGGATATGCTGATTATCCTGATTTGCTCATTGAATAACCTTTTTGTGTCAAATCATCACACCATAAATATGTATAAATACTATGCATCAACAAACTTTTTGAAATTATAATTGAGGAAGTCTGTTAGTCTGCAGTAGCTCTGCACTTTAAATTACTATGTAAGCAAGCCAAAGCCTGACATACACAACAAACAAATTAGAAACTATACCAACTGGGAACCTCTAACTAGGAGCTTCCCACTCTATCCAATCAAAATCCTTTTCTTTGCCTTGCTTTGGTAACCACTGTATGGAAGTTTCCCCTTCTGCCCCTCCCTGGGTAGTGCTAACCACTTGCATTGTGAAGTTATGCCAGTTCATAAATAGCTAGCTGACTGCTCAAATGAACTGCTTAGAATTTAATTTTGCTGCTTTCTTTTATCAATTCTCACTAAGTTCTCACAGCATTAAAACTATCATCTCTTCTTGACTCACACTTGTGCATGTGTGTGTGTGTGTGTGTTCACCAGAATTATAACTAAGTTGTACATACAACCTAAGGAAAGTATTTCATCATATCAATACTCTCTGATAAAGAATCAAACTAGCAACAATGACAAAAATGAGAATTTGCCAGGTTACAATATGCTAAGTGAGTACAAGTACTGTGGCTTTATCTAATTCCTAAGTGTTTAGACTGTGTGAGACAGGTATTAGCATTCTCTTTGCTGCTGATAAGCTGACCCAGAGTTGGGACCCTGGCCTGGGTCACACTGTCTATGTGGTAGTACAGGTGTGAGCTTAGTCTGCAGTGCCCCCCCCACCATGCAATGGTTTTTCTGCAGGCCCAGCTGTGTCCTTCAAGATTTCCCAGGCAGCCTTCCAGTCTGCATCTATGTAGTCCTCTTCTGATTCTTAGGAGGACCAGATTTGCCTACTGACTATATATAAAATCTCTATTTTGGTCCATTAAATTTAAAGAACTATGATGTCATTTTACACTACTTAACTACATTTACTTCTTAGTCAGTCTTACTCATGTTTCTAAGCTAGGAAGCAGATCCTTGCTATCTAGTCTCTAACTATAGCATGTGTCTAGGAGAGTCTGATCTCACCTTCGGTAATGCTGAGAAAATCGCAATCTATCACCGGAGGAACATCCTGCTTGACTAATTTAGATCCACTAAAACTCTGTCCTGTCTGTCAGCCAAAGATCTTTGGTATAATGAAGTTTAATAAGGAAACACACATAGTGTATTCGTCCTCATGACACCTGTGTTGTGTTTATATTGCTTTTAATAAATGTAAATTCCTAATGACAGATGTATTACACAATCTTAATTAAAATAACTTGTTTTGAAGGTGAAGTTAATAGCAGAGATCTTGAGAAACCTACAGGAGATGCTGAGGATGTAGAATATGCTCCACAAAACTAACTATATCATTTTAAAATTTTTGTCTACTTACGAAGGCCCCAGGCTTTCCTTCCCTTTCCCACACTTACTTTAAGGTAACATTTATACTGTCCTAAAAATCATAGTGAAATATTCTAATGATCAAGTTGTGTGTGTGTGTGTGTGTGTATGTGTGTGGTGTGTGCAGGAAGCAGTCACTTACAGGAGAAAAAGATATTTTAAAGACTTAAATCTATATTTTCTATTTTGAAGGAATAGAAGGAATCATACATGCGTTCTCTAAGTTTCTAAGCTTTCACATGAGGCTTAAATATTGTGTCATACTTAGATTGGTAAGTTATATTGACTCTTTGAAAAACTCTCTGAAGTCACTACTTTTCAGTAGTTTTCTTCATAATAGACAAATTATAAGAATGATATGCTAATATACTGACAAAGATCTATAGAAACGTACTACATACATATTAGAAGTGTTATTATATATGACAATTATTGTTGCCACCATTAAATTTCCCTGAACGTATGTTTCTAACCTTTCTACCACGTATTTCACTCTCCACAAAAATATATTAATATCTATAATAGCATCTATAATATATCATAATACATAAATTCATAATGTCTTGATATCTGATAAGGCAGTTTCCTTATTTATTTCTTCAAAACTACCTTGAATTTTCATCGATCATGAGTCTTATGAACGTTAGAACAAGATTTATTTAGAGTATATTTCCTTGAGTTCTTTGTTGAGTAAAGAAAGTTGCACATCTTTAAGTAAATAAGACAGTCTCAAATTGTTTTCATGCAAGTTTTTTATAAATAGGGATAATTCTAAATCAGTCCTTTCCCATGGAATTTTACCAAGACTTTTAAAATGAAGTTTCATTGAGATTTAATTTGTAAGCAACAATATGTACTCATGTTAAGTCTACAGTCCCATGTGTGTGACAAAATCATACTTATGCAAAAATCAATAAGATCAATTTATAAAATATTTCTATGACTTCAAAAGACCTCTTTTAGAATTGTATTATCTTAACAATAATTTACTTCCTGCCCCTGGCTTCAGGGAACCCCAACATATCATTGCTCCAAACAGTTATCTTTTTAAAGTTTCATTATGTGAGAACCTACAATAAATGTTTCAGGTTGTTCTTACTCAGTTGAATGCTTATGTGGCTCATAAATTGCTATTGCATTCTTTTAATCGTTTGTTAATATGCATATTCATTCTTATTCATATTCACAGTAGCATTCTGATGATAGTTTATTCATATTGCATATTCATATTGCTGAGTATGAAGTGCATTAATTCACCACAATTGTTCATCTATTCGCCCATTTGGTATTCTATCATTTCTAGTTCAAGAGCATTATGAGTAAAACTATTGTCAACATTAGTGTACAGTTTTTCTGAAAACTTATTTTGATTTCTCTTGATCAAGTATATCAGAAATGCTCAGAAGTTGTATATGTAATATTATGAAACTACTAAACTATTTCCCAAAGTGATTATTCAATTTTATATATAACTAGCAATTTATGAGAACTTCACTTTCCCTACCTTCTGGCTACAAGTTGATATTGTCAGTCATTTACCACTATATTTTATGTAGTGTTTCACTGTGTATTAATTAGAATTTAATTAAGTTTTACAAATGATTGTTGATGTCCTGTAACCTTTCATGTGCATTTGGCCCTTCAGATATTTTGTGATATGTATTTTTCAGCCTTTGCCCACTTAAAATTGACTTAATTATCTCTTTATTAGTGAGCTGCAAATTTTATATGAATTTTATATACAAGCCTTTAAATCTATGTAAAGGAAGCAAGTATTTTCTTTTTCAACTTTACTTTTAAATGTTTTAAATGTTGTTCTCAAAGGACATGCTTATGAAGCTTGTAGTATTACTGTTTATGAAGTTTATAATATTATTGTTTATGTTGTGGTTTATGCTTTCTATGTTTCACCTAAACTAAAAATAAAGCGGCCTAAATTTTGATGTGCGTTTTATATAAAACTGCATCTATTTTGCTAGTGTTCTTACATACATTTTTCAAGGCTTGTATTTCCTGTTTAGGCTGTGAGGGTGATCCGGCTGCAATGGCTGTCACCCCACTGATTGCCAGGGTGCTGCTTTCTATTTACTGATGTCAAGTAAATTGTAATGATTTTCTAATTTCAAATTCAAAATGTTTATTGCTAATATAAAATACAAATACGAATTTGCTTGTCGGCTTTAACCTTACTAAGGTCATTTTTAGACCTAGTAGATAGTTTTATAGCTTTCTTAATAGTTTTAATAGAAATTTGTACCAACTACAAATAAAAACAGTTGATCTTTTTCTTTTGCAGTTCTTCTTGCCTCCACACTGCACTGAGGTAGGTTCCTAAGCCTGCTCTGCATGCACAGAGGACCTACGTTCACAGTGGGTCACTGACTATAAGCTTTATTAAATTAAGAAAGTGATTCCTGCTTATTCTGCTAAATTATTTATTTATTTATTTATTTTTATTATGCTCTGCTCATCCTGCCCTGTGGGTGGGGCTGACACAGCATGTGGTGCCAGGGATCGAACTGCTGTCCCAGCTCTTTAGACTGCTGAACCATCTCGCCAGTGCTTTACTAATTTTTTTTGAATTACGATTTCACATCTATTTAAGTGATAATTAGACTTTTATTCTTTTACTAACATGGTAGAATTCACCGATTCATTATCAAATATAAACTTGACATTCATAAAACAAATCTTATAAGCCAGGAAGTTATCATCCTTTGCGATGTACTGCTTGATTCAATGTGTTAAAATTATTTGGTCTGAATTTTGCTTTGTTTAGTGTCTTTTCATTATCTTTTTATTTTTAAAGAGAATAAAAAAATAGCAAAAAAGAATATTAGAAATGGCACAGAATTTCACTAAACGAAATGATAGGAATTCAGCAGTGGTACACTGTTAT
Organism: Myocastor coypus; assembly: GCA_004027025.1. NCBI lineage: Eukaryota > Metazoa > Chordata > Mammalia > Rodentia > Myocastoridae > Myocastor > Myocastor coypus. Next base: position 44,946 of record PVJA010010520.1, on the reverse strand, counting down.
CTTCAAATTATTTGTTCAGATTACCAGATATAAGACTGCAAGATTGGTCAAAATTTTAAAAATTTTTAAAATTTTAAAAAGAGAAAGAAAAACATTTAGGCGTGAACGGCTCCTTTAAACAGAGCAGCAGATAATCAGCTATACAGTTATCCAAGTATGCTTTGGATATACATCTGATAGTCTTTAGCTGTTCTCTATGTGAGTAGCCAGATGATTGTCTCTGTTCTGTGATCAGACATCTTTAATTCTTCATGGACCTTTGCAAAGTCTAGGAGTCAATGGGTAGAACTGACAGGAACTCCTAGCTCTGGAGTCTTCAGTGGACCACAGGGTGGACCCTGGACAAACACCAAACTGAGTTTTTCAGGATCCCTTATGGACACAGGTCTTGGGCACAAGTGGTGATGGAAACAGCGCCACTGCTCCCGTATTTTCTCCACCCTGCAGTGCACCAGTCACAGCCTCTGAACACCCCTGTGTGTTTCCAGGTCTCTGCCCTAACCTCAGTGCTATTTCTTTCTGTTCCAAGAGTTCTTAGTCCTAATGCAGTTATCATTCTCTGATTGATTGTTCTGCCCAAGGTCTTTCTTAGTACTCTTATCCAAGGGTAACTTTGTCACCACACTCTGTCTACCAATGAGAAGAGACCCAGGACAAGTGAGCGCTGCGTGATCATGACTTAGCCTGATGCGGGCAGCACTTCCCAACCCCCACTGCCTCAGAAGGTGTATTCCCCAAGATGGCGTATTCACTAGAGCAACTTGCTGATAGAGAAGCAGCCCTGCTTTGTTTCCTAAGCACTTATAGCACTGGGTATATGCTGGTGGGCTTTGTCTTCAGGTTACTTTCCCATATCCAGGTGTTTTGCTTCCTCCCATTTCTGAGTACCTGCAGATCTTGGTGAGCATGCTCAGAACATCCCATGACTGCTGCTAATACTAATCCACTGTAAGGGAATCCTCCTATTTTGGCTTATTTATTTTGTTGTAGCTTCATCTCAGGTGTAACCAATGCAGATAAATTCCTGTTATTTATTTATTTATTTATTTATTTACTTACTTATTTAGTACAGGGTCTCACTATGCAGCTCCAACTCTAGTGACCCTCTTATATTTAGACTCCCCAATGCTGGGGTTACAGGCATCTACACCATGCCAGTGACTGGCTCAGCATGCCCAGGGGTGGGACTGGCAGGCATGTGGTATTCGGATTTGAACCCCAGTCCCAGTGCTTGCCTAAGCAGGTGCTTAGTCCACTGAGGTATCTCACCAGACCTCAATTTACAGTTTCAAGCCCTGTGATTTCATCCAGTTTTGTTTTTGATTTTTGGTATTTTAGGGAAAGGTCTACAGGGTGTTCAGGGTCTCACTACTAGATTGGACTCATAGTGATCCACCTGTTTACAGCCTCCCAAGAGATGGGATTACAAGTGTGTGACACCACAATCAGTCTGAATTGCTAAATCAGTACACCCCAGGGAAGGGGCTGGTACAGGAGGCCCAGTCCCTGTGTCTGCTTGCAGGCACTTTAATCCTTTGAGCTATTTGGCCAGCCCTTATCCAGTTTTTCTTTACATTGTCATTTCTGTCACCTTTTATATTTCCCCTTGTACACTGTCATCATTTTAACATCTTTGTCTGCTAATTATATCATGTCTATCATTTTAGTCTATTTTATTGGCTATTTTTCTCCTCTTTATGATTCATACTTTTCCTTCATTAAAAGAAGTCTTCCCATTATGTATGTACATCTCTGAGTGTTTTGATTTCAATGACTGTCTCTGTAGAATGTTGGGATTTGCCTTCATGGATAGTTTAGTTCCTTGAAATTTAGTTTGATCATTCTGAGTTTTGCTCTAATCTTTGCTAGAGAAGACTAGAGTAGCTGTTAGTGTAAAAATTAGCTGATTTACTAATAACATTGCCCAGCTAAAGATGCTCCAGCTAACCAGTGAAGAAGAAACTCTGGGTAGTTGAGTTCTTAGAATCATTTAGTTCGTAGCCACTCATCACTTTTGCCTAAGTAGGTGGAGTTTTTCCTTAAGCACTCAAATCTTAGTCAGAAAGACTCAAAGAAACTACAGTGCAAATTTCTGTAGTTGTTCTTTGGATGAGTCTTCCTCCATCCAACATCTGACAAGAAAATTCCATTTCCAACCATGAAAGATTAGCAAGACCAGAATTTCCCTCTCACTGTAGGCAGACTTTGGGCAGTCCAGACTGAATGCCTCAGAAAAGGGAAGGCAAAGTCTGCTGATTGCTCCAGCTAACATTCCACCAAGAGACCCTCTCCAGACTGCACTACAGGAATAATTGTCACATCGATGTCTGGCTACCTCACCAGGCTGAGACTGTACAGATCAAGGTTCAGAGAGTGAGGAGGATGGAAGTCTGGAACAGTGACTATGGAAGGTCCAACCATTATGGAGAGCAGTGTGGAGACACTTTAAAAACTAGAGCTGGAAATCCCACTCAATTCCGCTATTCCCCTACTGGGAATTTTCCCATAAGAACTGAAAACATCATATCATAGTGATATCTGTGCACCTATGTTTATAGCAGCATAATTTGTAATAGCCAAATTTTGGAAACAACCAAAATGCCCATCATCTGAAGAATGGTTGAAAAAGATGTGGTATTTTTATACAGCGGAATATTACTCAGCTATAAAGAGTGATAAACTAGAAGACTTCTTATATAAGTGGATATATCTTAAACATATACTCATAAGTGAAATAAACCAGACTTACATGTATAAATAGCATATAGTCTCCCTAGTGTAAGAACCCAGAAGAAGAAATAAAAATGGAGAGGTATAACAGCAGAATGGACATTAAGGACTTAAAGGTAAAACAATGAAGTGACTACAAGCAAAAAACATAGGAATTATGGCAAGAGTAAAACCATGCACAGGATGAATTAGGTAGCGGTCCTAAGAACCTGCAAAGGTTTGGATGGCAATATGAAACACTAAAATGATGCGTGGAATGTTTGTCATTCTGCTTCTCAGATGTGTGCTGCTTCTAATGTAATTTCAGTTACTGCTATACTCTCAATCAAGTAAATGGTTGGTTTACAAGAAAAAAAATGGTAAAAAATAACAGTAAGAGACTAGGAAAAATATAGAAGGATTGACAGGCTACAATTTTGTATATGTTTAGATTTCTAAACTCCTGTGTAAGAATGTGTAACTGATTTTATCACATTCTTAGAGACTTATTAGAATATCAGTGATTGATAGATAATGCTAATTCCAAGTGTAAGACGTTTGATACTCAGAAAGACAGTGATGTTAAGCTCAAGTACCTAGAGTAATAGTGTTACTAAACTTTTCTGCTGGAGCGTTAAGAATATAAGTTTATGGACCAAAAATTGGAAAAGAAAAGAAGGGCTACTAGGATAGCTAATATTTTGGCCCTAGCCCTTCAAGGTCAGTGAGGACTCAGGACATAACAGAACCTGTGCTGTAACATCCTATAACTCAGCAGTTTCCCAAATTTTCTGTTCAAGGAGATTATGGGGCTACAGAGGAAAGGAATTGAAGATACACGGTGTACCTAAGGAAAGTCACCTAGAGAGAAAACACTCTCAGGCTTTCACAGAGAGAAAATTGGTCAAGCAATGGCTGTGACTCATCCAGATGGCTGACACTGACAACAGTTCTACAAAACACTGTACATGGTTTCAAAGTAAATCCTGAGGGGATTTGACTGACCTTGGGAGATACAAGAGTTCCATGTTTTGTTATACAGGTCTTGCTTAATTTGCCCTTAACCACCCAGCAGAAAAGTTTAACTGCGAGGCATAAAACATAGCATTAGATTAGTATGCTGAACTGTAAAACGCTTAAATCAACAGCTACCATCATTGCCAGTTTTGCCAATAACCCACTGCAATTATGGAACATTGGATTTTTGTATACAATTACTTAGTTCAATGAGAAGAAACTTTTTTTGTACCAATAATGATCAGAAAAATTATCATGTCTACGCCCTGTGCCCTGTATAACTACTAGGAAGACAATAATATGCGTTATATCAAATACTGGAAATACACTACTAACATGGTTTGAAATTGTCACATTGTTATGTCTCATTAGATGCAATAGAAAAGTTCTCCACAAGCCTGTTTGGGCATCTTTTTGCTTTATCTGATTTATTGTTTTTTTGTTTGTTCTGTTATTTTGCCAGTCAGGTGGGTGTGAAATTACAATGCAGCATGGTTTTTATTTAAATTCTTTTTATTACTAATGATATTTAATATCTTCCAGTATGTTCCTTGTGTCTCCTTTTCTAGTAAAGTGCCCAGTTAAATCTCTAATCCACTCTTCCTTTGAATTTTCTTCCATCTTTTTAAGATCCCTTCTTATATCTGGTAACTTGCCTGCTGTTTCTGTAGTGTTTGTCAGGAACAAAATCAGAGAACTATGTGGTTAGATCACATTTTGAATTGTTATTCTTTTTTGTGATAAATCATATGGAATGTAAACAGTAGGAGTCAGAGCCTTTCTTGAAGGCAATTTTTTGTACGATTCAGCTTTTACTTCCACGTTTGTTCCAAGTATTTGTGTAGATGCCCTCTATCAGGTAAAGAATAATCTCTTTTACTCTTTGTTTCCTAAAAATCTTTCCACCATCATTACTATTTCTTTTACCTAGCCACCTAAGGAAAATCCAACATTTATTTATCATGGGCTTAAGCTAACAGGAGATTTTTTTCGCACAGTTTTGACTTCTCGAGTCTCCTCACCTCATGCAGCTTCATGGCCACCATCTGATAAAAAGCCTCCCATTCAAGCCAGTAGGTAGTTAGAACTGGGAATGCTCCCATGTATAGTCCCTTTTGATGAGCTCGCTCTCCTGGTTCTCATTAATCTTTGTTCACATATGGAATTTTTTTCTTTCTTATAAACACAACTATGTATCTGATTCAGCATTTTGGTTTGTGTGTAGTAAGTTACTATTCAAGTTTTCTAATCCACAGTGTTACTAGAACCACAGTTGCATCACTGAAATTTATAGCAGCAGAAGAAAGGAAGGGGAAGAATGAACTCAGAGGAACTGGAGAAAGCACTTGCAGTGGCTTATAAAATGGTGGTCATCAGGCTCCTCTCTTCATGAGATGACCATTTATTCCTTCTTCATGTTGAATAGTGAAAGTGCTCACGGAGCTGTGTCAGTAGTTGCTATATGTTCTTCTTTTGAACCTATTCTTTATGGATCTAACATAAACTTGGGGAGGAGGGAGCATTATGCACAAGAAGGGGGAAAAATCTTGATAGAACACGACTGAATGTCTCTGCGAGATGCAGCATTGAAACCCCAACCAAGAAACCTTACAGATGCATTCTTTAAGCCACTGGCCTGTCCATCTTCGAGTGGTATACAAACAATTTCAATGTCTTTTTAAAAAATCAAACCTGAGCTCCATGCCTACGTGTGCCTCCCTTACCAAGGCCACACCTTCTGGTCCTATTATAGGACCTCTTGCTGTGACTGAGGAAGCACCTTGCTTCCTCTGCCTCAAGGAGTCTGCTGTCACCTAAGAGTAAAGGGACTTCTAAAGAGAAGCTAACCTCCCCTGGCCATCCACTCCAGGGCCTTACTAACTCTCTGCTCAATATAGCCTTACAGAAGGAATGGAAAAGAATTCCAGGAACACTTATGTTCTCTCATTTAGGACCTCACACAGAAGAAGAGGCCTGAGCAATCATGACTCCGTTGTTTTTTTATTTTGCCTTCCTTTATGCTTGCCCCTTCCCCACCCCAAAATGCCACGATACCTCTGCTCTGCTGTTCACACCAAGGGGAAGAGAGAAAGAGAGAGAGAGAGAGAGAGAGAGAGAGAGAGAGAGAGAAGAGAGACAGAGACAGAGAGACAGAGAGAGCGAGCGACAGAGAGACAGAGAGACAGAGAGACAGAGAGAGAGACAGACAGAGAGCTTCATTTGGGTCCAAGCTTCTTCCCAGTGAACAAACAGGCCTGTGCTCCTCTGTCCCTTTTCTTTTTCTTTTTTTTTTTTTTTTTGTCTTTTTGAGACAGGGTCTCGCTATGCAGTTGAGGCTGGTCCTGCACTCACTTTTGTAGCCCAGGCTAGTCTCAAACTTGCACCAATCCTCCTGCCTCAGCCTCCCAAGTGCTGGTATTACAGGCGTGAGCCACCACGCCTGGCTGTCCCTTTTCTTTCTATCCCTAGAAATAGAAAACAGCAGCTACCTCACCTTGCAAACTGAAATCAGACCAGGAAGAAGAAATAAGGAGGCCCAGCCATGGCACAGGCACCCGATTCACACTGATCATCCAGAAAGCTGATGTCTACCGTTCAAGTTGTATGTGTCACGTGCCTTATTCCCCAACAGCAGCCAGAACAGGGGGTAGGTAAGATGATCAGCCTTACAGTTAAATTCTTTACTCTTGCACCCTCATGTGTTTCTCTAACTGTTAGGCGGCTATCTATTAAGAGTACAGTTCTGATGACAGCATTTCTCCCTGGGCACAGTGCCTCCCAGAGCTCTGGGCCTCAGCTCCTAATGCCTTTGTGTCCACCAGTGAGAGCCGTTTGTGTGCAGCCTCATTGCTCATTATTTTACTAATTATACTCTCGATTCTTTTTTTTTCTTTCTTTCTTTTTTTTTTTTTTTTTGTCTTTTTGAGACAGGGTCTCACTATGCAGTTGAGGCTGGCCTTGAGCTCACTTTTGTAGCCCAGGCTGGTCTCAAACTCACACTGATCCTCCTGCCTCAGCCTCCCGAGTACTGGGATTACAGGTGTGCGCCACCACACCCGGTTTATACTCTCTATTCTTGAGGTGTAACAGGTTTGATAGAACCTAATTATTTTTGTACTGTGCTTTTATACAGTGACAGCAGATTATTACTCTTGTGGCATAGAAAATTTTGAAAATGCTTCTGAATAATCCAAGAAATAATGAATGGTATTTGGAATAGGCTAGAAAACTATGCATATATATGTATATACACATATGTATGATCGTTTATCTCTTGATTATACTGTATGACAACTTAAAACATTTTAATTATAACTATTCCATCTTTATTATAAAATTTCAAAAAAGTCAGAATATAAAAAATGAAAAATAAAATCTCTTTTAATCTTTCAAATTCAACTTCTCAAGGAAAATATCTCATCTGTTTTCTATGCCTACATAAACATTTAGAATACATATAATTCAATTTTCTTATATAAAATGGGCCATGGTTTTATGCTTTCATATTTGCTTATATGTGTCTGTGCACACAGTTGCCTGTTTTTCATATATATATATATATATATATATATATATATATGTGTGTGTGTGTGTGTGTGTGTATTGTGCATATATGAATTTTTAACATTTGCATAGTTTATGGAGAGAATATAAGGCTATTTGTCAAAAGCAAAGCTAATGTTTGAATATTTTCCAATACATTTGGGTTTTGGTTTTGAATTAAAGCTAAAATCTTTTTCTTTTAAGTTTACAGTTTATATTTAGCATAGACTAAATATAGTATAATACAGTGCACACATTGATTTGACCATGCTGTGTGATTTTACCTTATGTTCCATTATGTTATTTCATCTTAGTTTCTCTTATCACTTCTCCTTTTCCCTAATTTTTATATACTTACATTTTTGCTTTTGTATATGTATTCTTTTCCTTAGAAGTAGATTTGTTGTTGCTTAGTTCTGTGATTTTAGACAACATGCTTAAAACAGGGTTTTTTCCTCAATTTTAAACAGCACATTTAGGCTCACTATTAAAAAATGACTCACGCTTGTAATCCCAGCACTTGGGAGGCTGAGGCAGGAGGATTGGTGCGAGTTCGAGACCAGCCTGGGCTACAAAAGTCAGCTCAAGGTCAGCCTCAACTGCATAGCAAGACCCTGTCTCAAAAAGACCAAAAGAAAAAAAAAAAGAAAAGCAAATGGAAAATATTATTTCTTCAATGTAAATAGGAGAAAGAGACAACACTAACCCATAAATCTTTAAGAATTTGCAAAATCTGTGAAAATTAGGAGCATATTACATAAAAATATACATGCAATTCTATATTTTACTTACTGTCTGTTAGATTTAATGAAATGTTTTGAGATAGAAACTTATCTGCTTTTCTCATTGCTGATAAAATAACTCACACTCAATAAAGGAGGAGAGATTTATTTCAGCTCTCAGTTTGTAGAAGTTTCAGTCCACAGTCGCCCGGCCGGTCCAAGGCAAGGTGGCGTGGCAGAGGGGCATCAGAGGAGAATTGGTCTATGGCAGGACAGAAAGCAGCAAGCAACGCAGCTTCTCTCTGTCCCCTTTGTTCTATCCAGGCTGCAAAACTATTAGTGCTGCCCATGCTCAGGGTGGGGCACCCTTCATTCTGGCACTACACCCTTAATCCCAGCCACTTCTAAAAAGCCCCACCTATGGCTGCATGAAGCTTGGGGCTTCTAGACACAACCCATGCAGAAATGAAAATGTTGCAACTATCCAGAGGAACAGTTGGAAATAAGCTCATGGAGTCTGTACTCCAACATACAGAAGGAAGAATCTAGATGAGGAATGACAGAGTCATAACATCTTTTCACTTTTTATCCTAACTACAGTCAAGCTCTAAACCAGGTAGAAGAGGACAAAGCACTGATCATCTAGATATGCATCTGCTACCAGACTGGAAATAAAAACTAATGATTGGAGGTATTGCCACTACTGAGCTCTAGAGAGAATTAATTTGGGGTCCTGATAAGCCTTCTTCTTCTTCTTCTTCTTCTTCTTCTTCTTCTTCTTCTTCTTCTTCTTCTTCTTCTTCTTCTTCTTCTTCTTCTTCTTCTTCTTCTTCTTCTTCTTCTTCCTTTGAAGGGTGAATTTAAGGGAGAATGTGGAAGGAATTCAAAGAAGAGCAGAGGCCATCCCCAAAGAAAGGCATCACAAATATACCGAGAGTGTTCTGAGATGAGAAACTCCACCTTTCTCCCAAATCACCCTACCCCTTTTCCACCATCTTCTCCCACAGCAATATGTTTGGATAGACGATTCCACATCAAAACATAAGCATATACTCAATAAAATGATGGCATAATAAGAATTACTCTAATGAGCACTCAAATGGACACACTTCAGCAGCACTGGGAGAGAATATTCCTGACAAATCACCCTCTACATCTGCAAAGAATCTAATAAGACAATGAGTGGGAAGATAAGCAAAATATCAAGTGTTTTTGCTGTAGTTTCCCAATGCCTCCTTTTCCCAACCAAAGATCAACTGGGAGGAATGATGTCAAATTCCACAGCATTCCCTCACTGGGATCTGTGCCTCATTAGCCCAGAGCATCCAGGTTCTGCTCCAGCTCTGGAAACTGAGCATAGTCACAAGCTGTGTAGCTTGAAGCCACACCTCAGAGATTTCTTTTGGGGATGCTGACTTGTGCTGTTTGGTAAACAGGACACAGGTGTAGTAATCTTGTTTTAAAGGGAGATGACCAGGAAGGTCAGTGTGACACCAGCTACTTCTTAACCATGAACAGAAAAAATCAGTTACTTTATGTCAAAATTGACTTTCTTGCCCACCCAGTATTTTGAAACCCATTGCTTTGGTGTTTATTGAATATGACAGAGCTAGCAATATTTATGAAATTGAAGAAAACATACAAATACAAGTCAATGTGCCTGATAAGAGGCTTCAAATAGCTCCCCATTTCTATTGTTGGCCAGTCCAGTAGAGGTTGCAGAACAATTTTCTGTCAGGCAGCTGTATTTGTATTAGTTGAAATGTCTAAAAATATAAATTTGTCATAGATAAGCTCCTACATCCAAGTTGCTAATTTTTATTGTCAGCAATTCAGTGGCTTTCTTTAGAAGATACTGCAATATAGTATATTTCTGCCACACACACACATATCCTGAGTTATAAAGCAGATGGCCAACTCACCCAGGTAACACGTCTTCACTATAGGAATTATTTCATAAAATGAGAAACATTGAGTGAAGAATCAGAAAGGTTAGAAAGTGCAGAGAAGAAATATTCAGGGCAGGAATCTGGAGTTTCAAAGCAGAAGCCAAGCACTGACAAGTCACAGTTCTACGGAACTGCTAAAATATGCCTGGCCAGTTCCCAGTAGAAGGGCCATGGTATGGGCATTCTTGGTAAAATTCAGATGCGGAAAAAGCCAAGGGATGGTTTGCGGCTCAAAACATGGCTGAATTTCTCTTCTCCTGGTTTCTCTAAGTACAAGTCTTAGCACTGAGAACTCATGAGGACTTTTAGCCCAACAACAAAGCACCGAACACTGTTTTTCCTTGGTAGATCACTTGGTTAAATCAGTTACCAACTCAGATCAGCAATAACCTCCCCCTTTCTACAAAGTCAGCTGTGGTAGCAGTAATGATTAGCAATGCTTTATACTATTTAAAATGTTTTATATCAGTTCATGTCATGATCACAAGATCCATGTGAAGTAGTTACAATTATCATATCAGTTTTATAGATAAGACACTGGAATAAAAGATTAAGTGATTTGGCCATGGTCACAGAGCCGAGAGGTGCAGGGCCAAGCATCACAGACTTTGCCCTGTGAGTTTGCACACTCTACCTCTCTACCTCTCAGTGTACCAAAGAGCTTACTAAATATGGCAGATTCCTGGAGAGCTAGACATTTCTGTGCTAGCAACGACTTTCCATAATATTCAGCTTATGTTGTAGATAAAAATGTAGTTTCTCCTCTGCGTGGCTATCACTTTTAAATGGACACCACCTATTTCCTTTTTCTGTCAAAGAACATCTGTTTCATAGCACCTAGATGACCTGATTAGAATACTGCAACTGGAGAAAGGTGGGTGGCGTTACAGCGAATTCAAGCCAAGGCAAACCTTAAAATCCAGGAGTCTTAATGCTCCCTAACACAGTGCAAAATTTTGTTTGGTGGATCAGTTTTGATTCAGCCATCCAAGTAACTTGTCACTGCCTGGTTTACACAAGAGTGTACTGTGTGCGATCGTGCATGGGCATAAACTCAGTTTCTTTCCACCTCTGTATCTTAGGCCAAGTGGCTTAGGGACATAACAGCATCATATATGGAAACAATTCTCCTTACTTTCCTACCATGTATTTTCTATGTAGAGAGAGGATCTTTTCTAGTAGAAAAAGTAGCACAAGGCATTATTTTTACTCTATATAGTGCTGTGCTGATAATTTATTAATTATGTCTTTGAAGTAGTTAATTGATGGGAATTCATTTTCACAGAACTCACATTTGTAATGGTTAGCCCCACTTTGTGGATACAGAGTAGGTGATTTTTAAGTGAGGCTGATTTTTAACTGATTAACTAGAAAAACTATGCCTTCTTCATTGGAAGTAATCTTCACCTTCATTCCTGTCTCTGAACACATCAGCCTATGTTCACTTGGCTACGCCCAAAATACAAAGAAGCCTATGTCTTAATTTTTGTTTGTTCCTCCAGTCACTATTCATTTGTGTATTCAAATGAGGTTCAAAAAGTCTGCTCCCAAGCACAACATCAGGGCTGGGATATAACTGTCACTTCCTCTAGAGAATTTTCTGATCTCAAAGCTGAAACATACATGTAGACAAATGTCCCCTGTATGCTACATAACTACCACAGAATCCCAATGCAGGACCAGGGTGAGTCTTTAAATAGGTGGAGCAGGGAAAGAAAGCACAGCAAACTTCAAAAAGAAAGGGATAATTGAATTATTAAGAAGAAATCTGCCCCATGGCGAGGGGGCATGGCCTTCTGATAAAAACATATAATATGGTAGAGAGGACCTTAGTGAAAGTAGGTATTATAGTCTGAACCTACAGTTGAACAGGGTGAGAAAATCATAAAAAAAAAAATGTGAGTCCAGACTGTGAAGCATTTAACACTCTGAACATTTGGACTCTGTCCAGTGAGTTTTAAAGAATTTCATGTATGAAAAGGAGAGCTAGAGACAGACAGAAGCCAGGTGTGGAATAAATACTGGAAGGGCACGTGATGCAACAGATGAGGCTTGCTCTCTAACAGAAAACAGAGGCATCGAAGGGAAACTGCAGCTGTGGGAGGTGCTCTCCTTTCAACTTGAATTTAGTTTTTTAAACTCAGAAGCATCTCCATGGGACACTCTTCAGTTTCAGAAGACGTACTTGTTCCCTAGTCCATGAAATCAGGGCCTCCTCTCATTCTGTCTACACCATGGTCATTTCCTTGCCCTGCCCACATCCAGAAGGCCAAAAGAGGCCAGCAGTTTCTAGTGGGGCAACCCGTAACTCAGTGTCTCTGCTCTGAGGCATTGTAACACTAAAACACATTTCCATTTCCTTAGATGTTATGTTCAGTGTTCTGTGTTTCAGAGTAAAAGGACCAAAATAAGAATTTATCAATGTGGAATTATGAAGTATTTGACTTTCTGGTAGTGGCTCCATTCACTGAAAATAATGTCTTCCAACTCCACCTATCTTTTAACACTTGCCAAAAATCTTCATTTCTATAGCTCAGTAATATTTCATTGTATGTGTGTGCTCTGAGGCATTTATCCATTCATCTATCAATCAATGGACTTGAGTTGCTTCCGCCTTTTCATTATCGTGAATAATCCTGTTATGAATATGAGAAACCAATGTCTGTTTTAGTCTCTTTATCAGCACTATTGCAGGAAGTTGAAACATGTTGGAGAATAGTTTGTATTTAGACAGCACTAGACAAAGTGTAATAATATAGTGCTATTACAATCCTTAAACCATTCTGTCCATTTATGAAAATTCATTTTGATTATTGGAAGGTAATGTTATGTGGTTGAATATGAGTAAATACAGCAGTTGTTTAGGAGTAATTACTCATGTGCTGTTTAATAAAGAAATATGCAACTGTCTCTCCAAGGTGATGGCCTTCTCTCTCTGCTCTGTCTTTTCATGGAATGCCTTATTGCAGTGATTTTAGAGGGTCCAAAAGAGAAACTTCCAGTGTTCTTTAGACTTAACTTCTTTCATAAAATCCAGCCTCGGCCAGGCGTGGTGGCACACCCCTGTAATCCCAGCACTTGGGAGACTGAGGCAGGAGGATCAGTGCAAGTTCAAGACCAGCCTGGGCTACAAAAGTGAGCTCCAGGCCAGCCTGAACTGCATAGCGAGATCCTGTCTCAAAAAGACACACACACACACACACACACACACACGAGATAAACAAACAAACAAACAAACAAACAAATAAATAAATAAAATCTAGCCTCTACAGAGCACTCATTTTTTTTTTTTTTTATGTGTTTGGTTCAAGGTCTCACTACACAGCTCAGACTTGTAGTGATCTTCCTGTTTTCAACCTCCCCAGCCCTGGGATTGCAGGTGTACACCACCATGCCCAGACTTGGTCACTGACTCAGCACACCCAAGGATGGGGCCAGTGCGGTATGTGGTGCTGGGGATTGAACCCCAGTCTCTGCATTCACCAAAGCAGGTGCTTAGTCCACTGAGCTATCTGACCAGGCCTCCATTTTCCATTTCGTGTCTTTGATGCACATGAGTGGGAGGATAAAGGACTAGCCTTCTCCTCCCTAGCCGTACTTTCAGCTTCTGTCGTCTCACTTGGAGCACATGGTTTCACGAAGCACCTCCCTGTAGCAGGCCAAGTGACAGCTAGTGCTTCTCCCCAACACTCTGGGCCTGCATTCCAGGAAAAAGTTTCAAGATGCAGCGTTATCTCCCTTAAAGATGGTGAGTGAGAACTGAAAAACATCTCTGAAAGACACAAGGCACTTGTGTGAATTATGTAGGCTCCGAGCAGAGATGGAACCTCCTAGTAGTGTTTGAAATGGCAACTGGCTAATGCAATAGCAGCAGGCGGAATGCAAAATCCTGCTTTGGTGGAAAAGAAAAAACAAGTTTCATCATTAAAGGTGAAGTAAAAAGGTTGTGTAAATTAATGCATACATCATTCAATTTTTGTTTAACTTAGCCAAAAGCATTTCTATGAAGATTTTTTAAAAACCTAGTTGAAGTTTCAAACTACAAATCAATCACTAGTTTAATGATGTATGATACATGCACAGAAAAGTGCAGAAGTTGTAAGCAAACAGCTTAGTGAGTATTCATAGATGGATATACCCTTGTCACTTCTCTCCAAATCTAGCACATTATATGTACTATAATGCTCTACCTGCTCTATTAGTGTTAGTTCAAACTTGGAAAGCTACTCAAATGTCTATCAATTCTTTAAAACGTCACATGAGGGAAATATTAGCAGATTTCTAGAGGCAAGCCTTGACTTGCCATTTTCTCATCACTATCTACCACCTCTGCCAAGGTAACTGCTTTTATGACTTCTAACTACACTGATCAATTTTGCTTGATTCTGAACTTCCTAAATATAAATGGAATAATATAGTACTCTTTTGTATTTGGTATCCTCTGGTCACCATTGATTTTCTGAGATAATTTGCTTAGCATTCTAGGTTTCTTTTTTTCCCCTCAATATTATGTAGTATTCCAGCATGGAAAATACTACAATTTAATGACTTTTTAAGATATTAATGGGCATTTGAGTGGTTTTCCAAGCTTGAACTAACACTAATAGAGCAGTCAAAGCATTATAGTGCATATAATATTTTGATGTGTAGACCACCCTGTTGGGTAAACTCTTGGGAGTGAAATTTCTGAGTCACAGAGTATGTGTATATTCCACTTTAATAGGCATTAAGTTTTCCAAGTTTGCATGCCAACATATATTTCTATCTATGTGTATGAGAATTCCAGTTACTTTATCCTCACTAGCACTTGCAGCTCTCTGTAGTGTTCATTTTGGCATGCTAGCTCTCCCCAGACAGCTTATCCCATGGAGTAGTCTCCTCAGATCCCATGGCAGAAAGGCATTTCAGGATGTATCTGTGTCAGTGAAAGCACAGCCAGATCTATAGACCAAGTTAGAGCAGGGCAACTACAGAGAGGAAGCCAGCTGTTCCAGGTGCAGGAGGTGCACCCTCATGAAGGGTTTCAGACCAGTCCACTCCCAAATGATGATGGAGCAGCCTTCATGGAGCAGAGGTGGTCTGTGTCTGGCTGGTCATGATGTATGTTGAGTGACAGACCATTCAGTTTCCATAAAGTATTATGAAGACCACTACGAAGTGGCTCTGAACAGGATTTAATATTAACCAACTGACTTTCCATGTCTATGTTTGAATTTCCCAAGACTTAGACCTTTTTCTGGAGTTGGGATGTGAACTCATAGTAATTGAAATTCTATGAATCACTGATCTCTGCTGAGGCCTGTATTGGCCTGTGAAGTTAGGATACTGCAAAGGACAAGATAAGGCCATGCTAAGGCTTAACGCTGTTAACTTGTCTTTAACCCTGGTTAACTGAAAGATTAGCCACAGACTTCTCACCCGGGTGGTGAAGGCCTTCTTGGAGATAACACAAATCTCCTAAATTAACATAATGTATTACCTGAAGAAGTCCCTGAGGGGATTCCCAAGTTCCACCTAGATTCCAGAATTTTTTTTTTTTTTTTTTTTTTTCAGCATCCACTTGCTTTGTTTGCAAAGCTAATAAATCCAGGCCACCCAGAGAAGTTCTTTGTCTTAACCCAGAGAATCCAAAATTCTGTGAGAGGATTTGGATCCTGCTGGTACCCTCTAGTCATTTTATTTGTTTCGTTTACTTAAGCCTTCACCATCCCATTGTTTGGGAGATTATGGGCCTGATTAGCCTGCAATAACTAGGGGATTATCACACAATAAAGGTAGTTACTCCTGCTATGGAGGTGCTGAAAGCCTTGGCTTCCCTCTCAGGTTGCTTCTATATAGGGAAGTCACTTCATGCTGGTGTGACTAAGACTCTGTTTCTCCTGGAATGTGAAGGGATTATAGGTTTAAGAGAGTAACTTTATTTGTCTAAGCATTCTCCAGGAGAGTGCAAAGCCAGGAATGGCAGAAGTGGGCAATCAGATGTGCCTATACATCCTGTATACCAGCTTTTTCAGTTTTTCTTGTCTTGATGTCCTTATCTTGATGACATCCTGATACTTGATGTCCTCTGCCTTGAGGTAGGATGCTATAAGCCAGTTAAACTTAAGTCTAATGAATCTTGTAATATACTCATTAAGTGTCTACAAGCAAAGCTGAGCAGACTTGACACAAAATCTTAAGGAGACAAAAAAAAAAAAAAAAATTGAAGCAGAGATCTTCAGCTTCATCCTGCATTTAGCTGTCCTCTATGAATCTTGAGGTCCAACCTCTAGGTCCTGTTATAAATTCTAAATTTTCTTAGTTCATTCTTCAGCTTTGAGAAGAATTATGGTGTTGACAGACCTGGTTTTAAAAGTTTTCTACAGGTGGTAAACTAGTGTGTGAGAAGAAAAGTTGAGTCCTAAGTCTCTAGAAGATCTGGTGACAGCAAGGACGCTGAGTGGGCTTGGGTGACATGGTGTCTTAATTATTTTTCCTGTTGCTGAGATAAGATACCCAGCACCAGCAGTTAAAGGAGGGAAGGTCTGCTGTACACAGATTGTAGAGGTTTCAGTCCATAGTCAGCTGGCTCCAAAGCAGGGTGGCCTGGCAGACAGGCATCAGAAAGGAGAAACAGTCCGCGGCAAGACCAAAGGAAGCAAAGCAGCAAGCAGCAAACTACAAGGTGTGGCCAACAAGTAGTGATCCTCTTTCTGTGCCTGATATATGATCAAAGCTGTCTACCATTAGGATCAGTAGCACACCTCGGGTGGGCAGCCTTCAAAGGAGCATTGCATTATGAATCAATCTCAGCACCACTTCTTTGGTCTCAGAATCACACATCCTAGATCCAACCACCTTTGAAAATTCCACATGAGGCTTTGGGGAGACGTCTAGACACAAGTTATAACACCTGGATAACTTTAATTATGCCTTAGACCTATAATTTATTTGACTTCTTTTTGACCATCTTTATTTCTCCTATTTTATTTCAGTCTAATTTAGATTTCCATAGCTAATAAATATGAACATTGTCTTTTCTAGTCTTTCACCCATTTTTAATTTGATTGTTTTATTTATCTATTTATTCATTGCAGGTTTACATATCATTTATATTCATTAAATATATATATGTATATATGTATGTATATATATATATGTATATGTATATATACATGTATATATATACATATACATATACATATGTATATATACATATGTATATATGTATATATACATATATATACATATAAATATATATATGTATATGTATATATACATATACATATGTATATATAAATATATATATGTATATGTATATATATGTGTGTATAAGTACTTTGTCTTTTTTATGTATTTAGTACAGGGTCTATAGGGTCTCACTACACAGATGGGACTTGTAGTAATCCTTCCCATTTTTCAGCCTCACAAGTACTGGGATTACAGGTGCTTAACACTATGACCAGTTTCATTCAATGTCTCAGTGTGCCCAGGGACAGGGCCAGCATGGCAGGCCAGGAATTGAGCCATCAGCCCCTCCATCTGCTGTATCAATACTTTGATAGAGGTGCTGGAATTATCTTTGTCTACTCTATAAGTTGTTTATGGATGAATAAAAAATTCAAATATGAAAATAATATACTTCATATTCTTATTAATTTTGCATTTGAAGTCTTTTACTAAATTTATCTTCTGAATTTTTTTCCACTTGAAATTCATGCATATTTTTATAACTGATAAAGGTCAAGATGTATGTGCATGTGCATAACCAATTTGTCTAATCAAATTTATTGAAAAAAAATGTTTCCTTGGCTGGGATATAATGCAGTAGCTGCCTGGCAAGTGTGAGGCCAAAAATTTTATTCCTGCTACAAAAAAGAAAGAAGGAAAGAAGGAAGGAAGGAAGGAAGGAAGGAAGGAAGGAAAGGAGGAAGGAAGGGAGGAAGGGAGGGAAAGAAAGAAAGAGAGAGAGGGGGAGGAAGGGAGGAAGAAGAAAGAGAGAGAGAAAGGAAGGAAGGAAGAAAGGAAGGAAGGTTTTCCTCATCAGACTACATTGTCACTTCTGCCATTAATTTATCAAAGGGATCTTTTGAGACTCTAATCTGTTTCATTGGTCAGTATCTGAAAGCGTCATGTTGGGCAAAAAATCATACTGTTTTAGTTTGTATAGTTGCATAAATGGTTTAGCTGTCTGCTTAAAAATTTCTACATTTTTATTTATTTTTTTCTTCAACATTATAATAAGTCCCTGACTCAGGAACACTTGAGTTGTAAATTCTCACAGGTAGGAAGGAACCTCACATTAGGAACACTTGTAGATGTGAACAAGTCGGGGAGGCGGCTCGTACATCTGCTGCTCACTGTGCAGCCATGCTGTTGTGAGTTCACTGCACAGCACACAGTGTGCAGAGGCACAGGGATGAGTCGCAGCCCAGGGGATGCTAGGAAGTGCAGAGCAGCAGCCATAGAGGTGAAAGTGAAAATACAGTAACTATCGAAGGACAAATAGTTTATTTATAGCTGTACTGGATCAATTTAAGGTAACTGTAAAAGGAAAAATAGTTGATTTACAACATTTTGTGTGTTTTTTTTATGTTTTACATTGTATATCTATGTCAAAGGTGTATAAGACTCACTTTGTCAGACTTAGGAATAAATCTGACTTACAGATGCTCACCTGGAATAGAACTCATTCATAAATTTGAGACCACATTTTTTGATTCTTAGCATTTTCCTACGAATTTTTAAATCAGGTTATTACTTCTCATAGCAAAACAATCTTTTGTTTGATTTAGATTTTGCTAAGTCTATGGATTAGTGTGAGTAATTATTCGTAGTGCTGGGAATTGAATGAACTTAGAGCCTTTGCACTGAGCCCTTTTTATTTTGAGACAGGGTCTTGCTAAGTCATTCCTAGATTTGAACTTTTAATTCCATTGTCTGAGCCTCCTGGGGCACTGGGATTGCAGCCATGTACCACGATGCTCACCCTCATATGAGCAGCTAATATCTCAAAAGGAATGAGTCCTGCCATTCATAAGCATTGTGTAGTCCTCCATTTATTCTCTCAATAGTGTTTATACTTTTCAGGATAAAATTACTGTGTTTGTTTTCTACATGTTATTAGCATAAAAAAGTACCATTGAGTTTTGCAAATTGACCTTGTTTGTAGAAACTTTGCCCAATTCAATCTTCTGTAGCTTCTTTATAAATTTATTTGGATTTTGCAATGTATACAATTATTTTATCTCTGAGTAATTCTACTTTCCTATACTTTCTTAATACTTTTCTCTTGCTTCCTGAACTGTGCAGGGCTCTTCTCAGTGCAGTCCTGACTAGCAGTGATGTTGTTGACATTCATAATCCTAAGGTTAAATTTTTGGTCTTTCACCACTAGCTTCTTTCTTTCTTTCTTTCTTTCTTTCTTTCTTTCTTCCTTCCTTCCTTCCTTCCTTCCTTCCTTTCTCCTTTCTTCCTTTTTTCTTTTTCTTTCTTTCTTCCTTTCTCTTTCTTTCTTTCCTCCTTCCTTCCTTCCTTCCTTTTTTCTTTTTCTTTCTTTCTTCCTTTCTCTCTCTCTTTCTTTCTTTCTTCCTTTCTCTCTCTCTTTCTTTCTTTCTTTCTTCCTTCCTTCCTTCCTTTCTCCTTTCTTCCTTTTTTCTTTTTCTTTCTTTCTTCCTTTCTCTTTCTTTCTTTCCTCCTTCCTTCCTTCCTTCCTTTTTTCTTTTTCTTTCTTTCTTCCTTTCTCTCTCTCTTTCTTTCTTTCTTCCTTTCTCTCTCTCTTTCTTTCTTCCTTCCTTCCTTCCTTCCTTCCTTTCTCCTTTCTTCCTTTTTTCTTTTTCTTTCTTTCTTCCTTTCTCTTCCTTTCTTTCTTTCTTTCTTTCTTTCTTTCTTTCTTTCTTTCTTTCTTTCTTTCTTTCCTCCTTCCTTCCTTCCTTCCTTCTTTTCTTCCTTCCTTTTTTCTTTTTCTTTCTTTCTTCCTTTCTCTCTCTCTCTTTCTTTCTTTCTTTCTTTCATGTAGTTGATATAGAATTTCACTACATAGCTCAGACTCATAACGATGGTCCAGTTTTCATCCTCCCCAGCACTGCAGTTATAGGCATGCACTACCATACCTGGACTCAGTGGCTGGCTCAGCACACCCAGCAGTGGGGATGGCACTGCATGTGGTGCTGGGGATGGAACCTCAGTCCTTGCTCTTGCATAAGCAGGCACTTCGTCCACTGAGCTGTCTCACAGGCCCAATTTCTGGACTTTCAAGGGTGATTCAATAATTTCACTTTTGTTATATCAGTGTAATAAAACATTACTTATTAGTAGCAAATAAACTCACACTCTTGGAATATCCTCAGTCAAGTTACAACGCATTATCTTGTTTGCATTTCATTACTTATGATTTGTTTAAAATGTTTGCATCCAGGTTCTTGAGAGACTTCTGATTTTTATCTTGTAATGTACTTATCATGTATTGGGGTCAACTTTGTGTTGACCCTGTAAAGTGAAGTCAGAAGTATTACCATGTATTGAAATCTCCAGAAACATTTGTGTAAGGCTGATCATTTTTATCCCTTCTTAAATGTTTAGTAAAATTTACTGATGAGGCTGAAAAAGCATGGAATTACTTTAGGGAAAGGAAAATAATTCAGGCACTCAATTTAATATTCAGATTTTCTTTTTCTTCCTTTCATTACATTGAATTTTGCTAGGAAGATGAATACTTCCTACACCTTTTCAAATTTATTGACATAAAGTTGGTACTAATACCTTATTACTGTCTTTATAATGTCTATCTTGCTTTGACGACCCCCTTTTCATTCCTAATCACGGTAATGTGATTCTACCTACCCTGGCATCTCTTTCAATAGTATAAATACAGATTTAACAGTTTATTGGTCTTTTTAAAGGACTGAACGTTGTAGATTTTTTTTCTATTGCATTAAGATATTTATGTGCTTTTTTTTTTTTTCTTCTTATTTTTTTTCTTCTTACATTATTGTATTTAACTTTTCTTATTGAGGTGGATATGTTCATTTTGGGCCTTTGTTCTTTTGTAACAGATGTCCTTAGATTATTATGTCCTTCTTTGAAATCACTAGGCTCTCCTAAAAGTTTTGGCTTATAAAAATGTTATCACTGAGTATAAAATCTATTTTTTGGTGTGTTAGTTTTTATATATTTCCTAATTTTCCAAAATTTGAGGATTGTCTTAGCTTATCTTTTGTTTGCCTCATTGCATTTATGAGACTTCTAATGGTATATTGAAAAGGCTTCATGTTATTTTCTTTGCAATATCATGAGTTATCTTTTGGTATTTCTCCAAGCAATGTATTTTCTATTGTATTTTGTATGTCTATATCATCACATTACGGGAGCAGAATCTGCAGTCTAGTTCTCCCTATGAAGTAACATTCCAAGTCCTTAGCCTAGTCCCACTGCTATCTTAGGCTCCTGCAGCCTGGGACGGGCTTCTGCAGCCCTCATCCTACTGAGGAGGGTGGGGTTACAAACCAAGTTTCTAGGCTTTCCCATTGCTGATGGATTCTCTATAAATTTCCCACTTAACAAGGAACTAACTTCCTCTACTGCTGCAGCATCCATAGAATGAGAAGTCTAGGCCATTTCTCATCTTAACAAAAATGGTGACTCCAGAAGGTATTTGAAAATGTCATCTTTCTGCACAGCCTTTCTTCTATAACTTGACATCTCTGCTGTCCCTCCACCTCTATACTTGCAGCTCCAGCATTAGAGAAGGCTCTGGCCCCATCCTGTCCTCCTTCCAGTCACCAGCACCTTAGTACAGGAGGGTTTATGTGAGCACTGCATCTCTTCAATTTCCAACACTTACCTCTTTTCTATTTTATTATTATGAAGTTTTTAGAAGCCTCTTTTCTTTTCCATCTCTTTTTCCCCAATTTTCAGCTTTGTTGCTTTTTGTCTTTCTTGGAAATATTCTGCCTTCAGTCTTGAGCCTCCCTAGTGTTGGGATTACAGGCATGAGCCTCCACTCTGGGCCAAAGCTCCTTTCATTATGTCAGTAAATGGGAAGCGTTTTTATGGCAGTGCAGA
The DNA here is from genome assembly GCA_004027025.1 of Myocastor coypus. NCBI lineage: Eukaryota > Metazoa > Chordata > Mammalia > Rodentia > Myocastoridae > Myocastor > Myocastor coypus. Next base: position 22,964 of record PVJA010010520.1, on the reverse strand, counting down.
AAACAGAGACTACTGTTCATCTCAGCAAGGGTCCAGCTCTTATGAATGCCTGAGGAAGGGAGGAGACTGTTGCACAATTTCAAATCAGTTCCCTCTTTTTCTTTCTTTCTTTTCTTTGTTTTCTTCTTTCTTTCTTTTTCTTTATTTCTTTATTTTCTTTCTCTCTCTCTCTCTTTCTTTCTTCCTTTCTCTTTCTTTCTTTCTTTCTTTCTTTCTTTCTTTTTTCTTTTTCTTTTTTTGCAGTACCAGGAATGGAGCTCTGAACCTTGTACTTGTCAGGCAGGCACTTTCAAATCAGTTCCCTCTTAAAACAATTTTCTGCTTCACATTTTCTCTAAAAAGAAATAACTCCCTTAATTACATTTGTCTATTCTTTGGAAAATTGTTGATATTTCTTGAATAAAACGCTATAATAATAGGAAGGGTGTATTGAGGGACTTGTTAATTATTCCTGAATTCTCTATAGAATCAAGTAAGAATTTCTTTTTTAAAAATGTGAGGGACATAGGCATGCTGGCACATCCCTATAATCTCAGTACTCAGGAGGCTGAGGCAGGAGGATTATTGAGAGTTCAAGACCAGCATGGACTGCAAAGTGAGCTCAAGGCCAGTCCAAACTGCATATCCAGACCCTGTCTCAAAAAAACAAAAGCAACAAGAACAAAATTGACATGTACGAAAATGTGAGAGGCAATACGATAAAAGCCATGTATGATAAACCAATGACCAACATCATACTAAATGTACAAAACTGAAAACTCACTCTAAAATCAGGAACAAGGTAAGGATGTCTGCTATAATCGTACCAATTCAAGATAGTTCTAGAAATATTAACCAGAGCAATTAGACAAGAGAGAGAAATACATGGAATAAAGATAGGGAAGGAAGAAGTTAAATTATCATTATTTGCAGATCATGTGATATTCTCTACAGAAAGCCCCAAAAACTCTACCAAAAACTTCTTAATTTAATAAAGAAATTCAATAACATGGAGCTCGATATAAATTCAGCACTTAAAAATCAATAACATTCCTATATACAAGCAACAAACTCATCCACAAATTAGGGAAACCATACCCTTCACAATAGCATCGAGAGAGAGAGAGAGAAATACTTAGGAATCAATTTAACAAAAGTAGAGAAAGATCTACACATTGAAAATTATAGTACTCTAGAAAAGGACATGGGAGAGGATATCAGAAAATGGAAAGATATCTCTTGCTTATGGATAGGAAGGACCAACATTATGAAAATGGCCTTGCTCCCAAAATTTTATACATATTTAATGCAATCCTGATCAAAATGCTACTAGGATACCTCACAGAGAATAAATTCCTAAAATCAATTTGGAAATAGAAGACAGCTTAGAATAGCAAAGGCAATCCTGGCCAACAAAGGGTAGGGAGGAAGTATCATAATCTCTCACTTGAATTTATACTACAAAGCTACCTTGACAAAATCAGCATCTTGCCCCCTTCCCCACAAATTCAAAGGCTCAATCCAAAAATGGACATCTGAAATGAATGCACATTTTTCAGATAAGGAAATTCAAATGAAAACTAAATATACGTGAAACTGTTCAATATCATTGATCATTCATTCAAGAAATACAAATTAAAACAACACTGAAAAAGTTAAAAGAAACTGGAATAGCTGAAAGGATAAAAGATGAAAGGGAAAAGAAAAAAATTATATGTTCTTATGGTTTGTATATAGGTGTCCCCCCAAAGCCTTATGTAGTCATGGGGCAGCTTCTGGAATTTGTAATTGGTTATTGTGGGCGTGGGTGCTGCACCTCTCCTGAGGCAGGTGATTTGCATTCATTTATGTATGTATGTGTGCATGCATGTGTGTGTGCATGTATGTATGTAAGTATGTAAGTTATAGCTGGATCAGCCTGACCTAGGGTGGAGCTGGTGTAGCATGTGGTGCTGAGGATCGAACCAAGGTCCTTACAGCTTCCTAAGCTTGCCTAAGAATGTGCTTTAGACTGCCGAGCTATCTATCAGGTCCTGATTTGCATTTCAATGTATGGAAAGAAGAGAAGATAACTGCTTGAGCGGCTGCTATTCTTCCCTTCACTCTTGTTCGTAGCTGCTGTCATGAAAGGTTGCCCCTTGCCATGTGCCCCTCTGCCTTGGAACCAGCTGAATATGGACTGAAACCTCTAGTAACTGTGAGCTAAATAAACCTTTCCTTCCCTCATTTTGAGTGTTGGGTATTTGTTGCAACAACAAGAGAAGAGTAACTAAGACACACACACACACACACACACACACACACACACACACACACATACACACACACAAATAGATAAGCAAGATATAGTACTAATTGTTATTAGCTCATTGAAAGGATAGGTTTATGTCTTTATTGTTTAGTCAATTTTTCATGCCTGTATCTTGTAATATAAGCAACTACTTCAAAGATAACAATAAGCAATATAATAACCATTGTTACTCTTCTATAATTTTGAAATCTTACAGCATTGTCTTTCTTTTCTTTAAAATAACAAAAGAAAAAATGTTGCATTTCTATATAACAGATCACTATTCAACTACACAATAGGCTAACTCAAAGTTTTTATAGGTGAATGGGTACAACTTGAAACCATACTCATAAGTGAAATAATTTAGACTCACGTGAGTAAAGATCATATTATCCACCTGATATTAGAATGTAAAAGAGTAAATAAGATCCAAAAGGTACAGTAGATATAATGAAAGGCAAAGAAACTGCTCAAAAGAAAAGAGAGATTAGGATGGGGCAAAGGTGAAAAGAAGGAGATAGATAGATAGATAGATAGATAGATAGATAGATAGACACACACACACACAAGATAGCTAAGACAAATGTACTACTAGTTTCTGTGCATTAAAAAAAACATCTTATGCTTGTTCAATTCATCTTTTATACCTACATCTTACAATTTGAGCAACTACATAGCCGTTAACAGTACACTGTGTATTAACCATTATTAATCTATTATCTTGTGTTGAAACTTCATATTATTGTTTTCATTTTTTTTCTCTTTAAAATCAAAATAACTGTGAGAGATTGTACATTCCTGTTCCATGAGCTTGTTAGTAAAAGACAATTCCCATGCAAAGTAAGGGCTGTTTTTGTGTTCCAAAAACATATGTGTTTCACATATATGTTTCATGTGAAAACAGGACAGATTTGTCTTGCCGGGTAGCAGCTATTTTGTATGGAACAATGGTGGGGATCACAGATTATAAATTCACGTAGAACCCATCTAAGACTTTCTTCACATTGCCTTCAGGCCAGTAATGGAACCCAGAAGTCCCCACCCCCAGGACAGTGAAGGCAGACTCGCTCCCAGGTGTGGGATGGTTCTTCACTTGCTTCCTCACTGGTGTCAAACTTGCCTGTTCTGCTGTTGCTTCTACCCTGTTTCAAGAAAAATACCCTCCCTCTTCCCCCCACCCCCAGTGGGCTAATAAAATGGTGACTAGCTGGAGATCCACAACCTTTGCTTCCAAAGAACACTGAGTATACCAGAGCCCTATTTGCTCTCAATTTCTGTATCACTTTGTTTTACTTTCTTGTTAAGAGCCATGACTCAGGACAGGAGATCAGGGACTCACTGCTGGGGTACCTGGTAATTGCTGCATGGAAAGGGGCTCTGACAGAACAAGACATATGTTTTCATCTTCCTGACCTTCCATGATCTTGAAAATTCACTGGGTAGTGAGGTGAGAGGCCATGGCCAACAAGACGGCTACAAGCTGTTGTGTTCTTCCTTGGATCTCCAGGTGCTGTTGGGTCCTCTCTGATCCTGTCTTGCCACTTCTCCTAGTCTGCACGTAGGAGTAGACACAGATGGACAGACACATGAAGGGTCCTGTCCTGAAGAAGGCATGAGGGGTGTGAGACAGGCTGGAGATGCACACGTGTAAGTGCTGGCTGGCATCCATTCCCTGTACTCAGGAGAACCATGTCCCTTTCAGACCACCCAGGACAGTGAGGCAGGCTGCAGACTGAGCCTATTTGGGTACAGGTTGGAGAGTTGGGGACAACGCACAAGAGGATCTGGGCGTTCCAACTTTCCTGCCTGCCAGCTGCAGGAGGGCGGGATGGAGGGAAGTTTCCAGCGCTCACGCTCAAGCCCTTCTCTCCACAGCGATCTGCTCTACCTGAGTCTCCCCATCTTATTTATTCCTCAACCTTACACACACCTCCTGTAAAAGTCCTTGTAAAAGTCACTGCCCTAAGTGAAGGCCAGCTTGCAGATTTGAGAATCCTGCTCTTTCCAAGTCGCTGTGGTTGCCACATTCATTACTTATGAAAGAGACAGGGAGCCACAGCTCTCTACAGAGCCCCTAGTCTTTACTTTACTTTATTTATTTGTTTATTGATTTCGCCACAGCTCGCACTGCAGCTCGCAGAGGCTCAGCCTTCTTTCCCAAGTCTGGGAGCCTCAAAGCTCTGCTTGCAAGAGCCGTCAGGTCTAGCGTCTTAATCAGGCGAAGGTTGGGCTGTTTCATTTCATTTTCTATTTTCTTAAAACGAGCTCAGCCAAAGTAGAGTGTTTATATGTTTTCACGGCTGTTCATACCTGTGTGATTTTAGAAGTGCGGCTCTGCGGAGGTGAAGGAAGAAAGCCTTCCTGTGTGTGCAATATGCACTTAAAAGCAACAATGCGCAGCACATAAAAAGGGAAGGTACTTCCTGTAAGTTCGTGAGGTTCTGAAAATAGCCTCAAGCCTAAGCCAAAGTTAACACCAGTTCACAGCCAGGATTTCCATGAAAGCACTGGTACCTGGGTGTTTGTCCTAGTAAAACTGTACAAATACCTACAGTCTGGGCGCTTTGCTCAGCGGAGCTTGACAGTCCTGCACACAGTGACTTGAGATGCCTTGGTTTCCCTGCCCACTATTTAGTCCCCAGTTTAAAAGCTGGTGGTGTATCTTTTGATGTCCAAAGATTTCAAGCCTGGGCTGTATTTTGTAAAACTGCGTGAAACCAACTGTGCAATTAACCGAGCACACTAAAGGTGTTTTCAGAATATGTGAGTGTCAGCGCGTCTGTGAAAGTGTGGTGGGGAAGCGCTGGGCGGGGCTTTCCCTTCCCCCACCCACTGCCTTTTAGCTTTGGTCTTCACTCCAGATAGAGGAAAAAATGTTGCTCAAAGTTGCTCAACAACACTCTTTGTTCAGTTATTTCCAAGCATGTAATTTTTTTGAATCTTCGCTAAATTTTGGAAAAGATTTTTCTGAATAATTTCTGGAAGTTGTAAAAGAATTCAAAAATATGTTTTTTTTTTTTTTAACTTAGAAAAGGTGTAAATGAATTATTTCTGGATTTTTTTCATTTTGTAAACTTGAAAATATTTATAAACTAAGTAAGGAAGACAGTAGCTTTCCATTATTTTGTCGACACTTCACCATTTCAGAAGATTCAGTCTATAGTTGCTTTTCAGAAGATTGAATCTGGTCCTGGAGGTGGGCTATGGTGATGCAGTACAGTACAGCAGAGATGCATGGTGGAAGATACTGGTCCCCTGAGGACAACTGGGATGCAGAGGGGAAAGAAAGAGAGGAAGAAGAGGAAGAGGGAAAGAGGAAGAGGGAGAGAGATGGAGAGAGAGAGAGCTCTTAATATTTCCTAAACAGGTACAGCTCCCAAAGTCTAACTTCCTCCTGCTGGGCTCCAACCAATGGCTCCCCCACCTCCTAACAAAGCTCTGCATAGACAACAACACGCTCTTTAGCACAGTGACCTTTAGAAGGCACTCAAGACCCAAACCACAGTGCTGCAGGGATGGGAGAATTGATAGACAAAAGGATGAGACAGGATTTTATGAGTTTTATTTTAAAAATTAGTAGGAAATGTTACTAAAGGCAGATTTTGCCTCTTCAGTTAACTCTCCAGCAATTAGAAAGACAAAGGTAAAGGCACTGGAGGAAAGCAGGAGGCAAAATAGATACAGCCAGGAACTTGAAAGATCAAGGTAAAAGTCGGCCCTCACTCACCTCTGAGAAAATATGAGGGAGATAAGGACTCTCATTTAATATCTAAACACATGTTTACTTAATCATTAACTACACTATAAGCCCTCCCCAACATGCAAGAATACACACACACACACACACACACACACACACACACACACACACACACACACACAAGCCAACTTACCCATCATTACAAATGGCAGGAAAAAATGAAATGACCAGAAAGAACATAAATGTGCCCAGGTCAGCCTCAAAGACAGTCAGAGAGCAAATCATACGGTGGCAACTTGTAGGGGCCCACATGGGAGTAGAGGAAATCACTAGTCCTAAATAAAAAGAGGCAGAGGACAAACTTCCACAGGTGTTCAATTCTGATACTTTCTACTCCTCCAGAGTAGCAGTCTGTCTTCCTTTTTTCCATGTTTTTCCAAATAAACTGTCTTCTTTTACTTTAAACTGTGTCTTTAATTCATTACCTACTCCAGCATTGCATGCTACAAGCAAGAAGTGATCGACACATCCCACCCTACACAAGTTACCCCTCTTTAAAGAATGCACAGAAGATATTAAGATTTACGTTTATATGGGTGGCTCTAGCGCCTCCTGCAGGAGAGTCTCAGATCTGTTCTAAATTTGATTACTAATGGAGGCTCTTTTTCTAGGTTCATGTAACTTGCATCCGTTGAGACAATCCATGACTTCAAGAGAGCGGCTCCTAAAATACACATCGTCCTGGCCACAGACCATCTTCTTCTGTTCCTTCCTTTGATAATTCTTTTAAGACACAAGATTAACATAGTAGGGGGATGACATCTAGAACAAATGTTTCATCATTGCATTGTTGGCTTCTAGGCAAACATTCACATATTCTTTTTAGTCTCATTGTCCCACTAAACAGGATGCAGGCTTCTGTTAACCATAGCAGGCATAGTTCTCCACTGAAGTCATAGTTTTCATCTTTCTTCTACTGTGCAGTTTGTTTTCCTTCCGAGCTTTCCAAAACACTGGTTTCTTTCTGCCATTTCCTATTTTACAGGAAAGCACAGCTCCCTACAACCACGAGAAGTCCTTTGTGATATTTAGGATCTCCTCTCCCTGCTCCATTGCCCAAGCTCGGTCCAAACTCTGACTTGTACTTTGACCTAATCACAATGGTTTCTTCACCTAACATTGCCCCCATGACCTCCATCTGGATAGAGTAGTATATCTGCCAACACACTGCTATTGTGTTGGAAACTTTTAAAAAATCAGCTAACAGTCTAATACCCTATTAGGACAAAATAGGACCATGCAGCCTACTATGCTCATCTGTTAGAGTCACTCAGCCTTCACTGACTGCACCAGAGATACCTGACCCAGCTCAGCTTGAATGCACTCAGATGCACAGCCCACAGTTTGCAGCCCCCAACATACTATTTACTAGCTTGTTTAAAGGACTTCTGCTCAGCAATGAAGAACTGATGTTACCTAATAAATATTCACCCCACTTTTAAGTTTGTGTATCTCCTGCTTATAGACATGTATAAACTAAGCCCAAAGCCAGCTCTGGTTGATGTTTTTGGGGTGATTCTCCATCAGTCTGCTAGTGTAATATAGTTAGTTGTCTTCCAACTCCTTGGTGCAGGGCATTTTTTATTTGGTTCAGTACTGGGTTCCATAACATCAGGTTTAACATGCCTTTCTGTTCTGCAAAATGTAGCAGATAAAGTGTTACTCAGAACAAAGGCTTCAAAATACATGGGAGAATTTTGCCAGCACCCACCCCCTAAGGGTGTGACTTCACTCATTAGCACACATACCCCAAGTCCCCATCAATCCCACAGTCTGCATCGCACCCTGAGAAGACATGCCTACTTGTTGGAGTCAAATCCAGTTGAAACAGGAAGACTTAGCCGAACCCAGTAGCAGTAGTAGCAGCACCACCACCACCACTACTACCACCACCACCACTACCACCACCACCATGCCTCACCCAGAGTTATGAGCAAGCCAAGGATATCTAATACAGGCTTCTCCAGTCAGGAGCTTTTTCCCTATACAGAAACTTGTGATGCAGCTAACTAATGTTTCCTTTACCTCTATTCCATCATAGAATTACATTCTCCATGGAGTTAGGCTACACATGTTGCACATCTCTTCTATCTCCTGTGTTTTCCCCATATTCCCTTCTTCCTTTTCTTTTATAAATATCAGATCAAGTTTCCCTTCCTGCATGAAATCTTTTCTGGTCCTTCCTCTATAATATCTGAATACCATTCAGATTTACTGTAAACTAAAGTAAAAATGATATATTTTATCTCTAATGTCATTGTAAAAGTATCATATGACTCATAAGGGTTCTATTTTATGATACCTCATCTGGAATAGTTATCATTGAGCCACATGCAGTGGTTTGCATCTTGCTTTTGCTACTTGGTCATGTAATACAGTTGAACATGCTATGTAACCTCTGTTTTAATGTCTTCATCTTTGAAATAGTGACATAATGCTGGACTTGGAGAAAATGCTAAACCAGATGAAGCACACCCTAGGGTCCACAGTGCTTCCATGCCTGTGGCTACTCATCTCGACTCTACCCCACTCACTTTACTTTATTCCTTCTGTTAGGATGCAACAGAGTGATTTTAGGCAGATGTTTGAGTGAAGGGAATATTTTGAATGTTTCTTTTCACATAGGCAATGTCAAATTTGTAAAGTCCCCTCTGTCTTAGTTACATTCCTCTTATTGCTCACACAAAAATATCTGATGCCCAAAGTGAAAGGAAGAAAAGTTTATTTGGTTTATAATTCATAGAAGTTTCAGTCCATGATCTGCTGGTTCCATGGCAGAGGGGCATTAGTTTATGAGGGTGAAAGACACCAAAGTCAATGAGAGAGGGAGGGAGGGAGGGAGGCAGGGAAGGAGAAACAGAGGCAGAGACAGACAAAAAGACAAAGGGCAAGATAAGCCTTTTGTGTCCCTTGTGCTGCATACAGGCTACGTGCCCTGGGGCAGGTGTAACATGCACACTCTAATCCCAGCATTGGATCATGAATCAGTCACAAATTCTAGATTCTGCCTCCTCTGGAAAGCCAGCCCACGTGAGGCTTTGGGAAGACATCTCGACACGAATCATAACACCTTCTAAGAACACTGGAGTTCTACAACAATAATTCCATGTAAACACATTGATAATACCTTAAAGAAAAATAATTCTTAAGTCCAGGCCAGTACACTGCTTATTTTCAGGAGCAGGAATCTAAACACAGCAGAAATAATAGTTTACAGAAGAGAAGGAAGCAGGATAAGAGGAGGTAGTGTCTAGACAAGCTGGAATCCTAGGATGAACAAAAGAAAATCTTAAACTGAATCTTTGATTTCTCAGTGGCAGCTCAGCAAATAAAGATTTCTGTGGGACATATTTAGCCAAGGCAGCTAGGGATACATGGTGCCCACACTGCTGAGTGTCATCAGGTGCTGTGCTTGTTGTTCAGACACTTTAGTGGTCAGTGGCACTCAGGACCAATTTTTTTTCTGCCCTGAGGCTCTCATCTGAAAATGGAGTAAGGATGGAAGACATTCCTTACTTGCTGTATAGTTATTTTTGAAGATTAAACAATAAAGCCCAGGTTTAGTAACAGGTTCCAAGCAAGATTTTAGGAGTCGGGGGGCACCCACTCGGGACCCCCCTCCTGCCTCTCTTGGAAAAAGCTTTCTTTCCCTCAATAAATATGTTCTACTCATTAAAAAAAAAAAAGATTTTAAGAGTAAATGATGGATGTCGATAATCCAATCCAATCTAACCCCATGTAAGTGTACACTATGCAACCTGGTAAACATAGTTCCCCATCAGTCAGGAAACAGAACAGGGATGTCGAGATGTGTTCACAGCTAACCTTTTTTCATGTTCCAATGCTGCCAGTCTTTTGCCTGTGAATACAAATACACTCTCATTGCTTACATTGAGTAATTTAAAAGGTAGAGGCAAGTTCTAAGTAATTTGTGTAGCTATGTCCTTTTAAGACAGTGCAAGAACCCCTCACATGTGGACTTTCCATGGTAACATTTTTCCAAAAGTGACATAAGGAAAAAAGATCAAAGAAAAAAAAAAGAAAAAAGAAAAAAGAATGACTTTACAGTGGAAAAAGCATGACAAACTCTACTGCAACCATATAACCAAGGGTAACTTCAGCTGTGAGAGAACACATGAATTAAATGCACTGTTGATATCACTTGGTATGAATGACACCTCGACTTTGCAATCCTTTCTAAGCTGACAACTCTGCACTGTTCCTAAGGGTCCCATTAGACACCACACACTGAAGGCCCTTCAGCAAAACTAATCCTCAACAGTTGAGATCATGAACTAGGAGGACAGTATAGAGCATTATCTAGTGTACAGGGCAATAAGGAGATATGACCAAGAAATGTGGTATCTAGGGTAGAGTGGATGGGAGATACATGGGAACTCTCTGTTATACATTTCTTACCTTTTTGTAAATCAATCGGTACTATAAAATTAAAATCCAGTTATAAAGAACAAGGGCATGATTGCTCTACCTATCGTTTGTAGGGCTTTTCTTTTTAGTTACTAAGAGTGTGTGTGTGTGTGTGTGTGTGTGTGTGTACCTTCTCATGTGTATAGAATTTTTCCATAGGGCCAGTGAGATAGCTCAGTGGAGTACAGTGCCTGCTTATGCAGATTCAGGGATTGGGGATTCCACACTGAAGCTTGTCATGCTAGCCTTGTCCCCAGGGTGTGCTGAGATGGTGAGAGACTGGGCATGGTGGCACATACCTGTAACCCCAGCGCTTGGGAGGCTGAAAACAAGAGGCTCACTATGAGCCTCATCTACATAGTGAGACACTGTAGATCTTGTGTTAAATACATTTTTAAAAAAGAATCATTCCAGAGCTTCATAACCAGAGCAAAGATGTTTGACAGATGCTGGTTTACACATGCTTACCCTTTCCTATTTAGTATCATGAATTCATGAGAATAGATGATTCCAGAACATTCTGGCAAGAATTGCAATACATTATTATAGTACCCAAATGCTGCTTGAAGCACTATAGACACATCATGATAGCAAGTGATTGTAAGAAAGACACAGTAGATTAAAAGTCTAAAGTACTGGATCTTTGTTATCTCTGTTGCTAACTATTGTGTGACTTGGGACACGTCTGAGTTTTAGATGTTTGTTTTAAAAGGAGACCCTGATTCAATGCATCACTTAGGGAGTGATGCTCATTAGTGGTCACCCAATTACCTGTCCTGGCACTTGAGAATGCTTCCTTTCAGGTCTACTTTGCCATGATTCCTTGATACAAAAATAGAAAATGGGACAGTTAGATGGAAGGCAGAAATTCTATTCACCCCCCAGGCACTATAAGCATAGACCACGAACATTTACTAGCAAAAATAGGCAAAGCAAAGCAAGATAAAAAGCCCACAGCCACCCCTACTGCCTGAAAAAAGTGATCATGCCTTTTTCTGTTGCTGGTGACCAGTCGAAAGGTTTGAGTGCTAGATGTTATAATCTACAATTATTATAAAATAGGAGCAGCAGAGAATTTCTGTTCTATTTTCCTGGAATAGTCTATGTGTAGTGGCCGTATTTATTTGTAGAAATACATAGTCTAGTCCTTAGATTTTCTCTTCAGTGGTGAAAAATTACAGTGGGATGTGTCTTTCTTATTCATAAGTCACTGGGGGTATATAGAAATGCTGTTTGGCTGACCATAATTATGTAAGCCAAGATTCAGAGCTTGGTGGCTTCATTGACTTCCATTAGAACCAGGGGTCACATCCTCCTTTTTTTTTCATGTCTTAATGCCACTAAAGAAACTACTCTGGGAACAGTCACTTAACTTGAAGGGAAACAGAATTTTGTTTAAGAAAAATCAAAGAAGTAATTCACAAATGATTCCCACAACTCTTTGGAGGAGTCCAGGCAGCCACAGCAAGTTTATCATGTAGTTGATGTAGACGACACTCGAAACCACCCAGGGGCCTGTGGGAAACTGAGCCCCAAGAGGGAGGGTAGACAGCAGCTTTCTGGGAGAGATTCCCAGGCAACTTGTATAAGTGTGGTTCTAAATGAGACTGGTGGGAATTTCCAAAGTAGACAGTACTTGGGGGGCCAGGGCCGGGCAATGAAATAGGAAATCTTTTCCCTTTGGGCTCGAGTGGGAATGTTTCTTACGAACAAACAACAACAAAATGAAGGACCCACAAGTTGGACTAGTTTCTTAAAATCAAGTTATAAGTAATTAATTCTATGAAGGAAAAGAAATAGTGCCTCCTTGCTAAGTTTTGTATCAGGGCTCATATAAATGTGCATAAAATATTATGTGAGATTAACATAACCAGCCAGGAATTAAGCTCCAGGAGCCAAAAAGGGAATGGGAACTCAGCCAGCAGGAGAAGTGGAAGATCAAGTGGATGGAGCCTGCCAAGCCCAGGAGGCCAGCCAACCCAGAATGACGGGAGCACAGAAACAAGAAGTATAAGCCCCACTCATCTGAGAGATGTGGATGTGTTCACTACTACTATTGCTATTCTTAAAGTAAATCTCCACTGCCTCTTTCCCCCAAATGATATGCTCACTGCTTTCAAATTTGGTAGAATGTGTGATTTGTATAAAATAAAAGATGATAACAAGGAAGCTCTTCTGCATTCTTTCATTTGGTTTAGTCCAGAAAGATTACACAGAGACCCTGTGGGTTGGGAGGTGGAGAACTGGGAATACAGACAACAGCCGAGGTCCACGGTTGCTTAACAGCAGCAGAGCCCTATTGCAGGACCCCAGAGCTCCAGAATTCCAAGTTAGAATTAGGTCTGGGAGGCTAAAATATTTTTGCCTAGAGGGTGTGCAAGTCTTCACTGTGGCTTACTCTTTCTAGACCCTCTTCTTTGGTCCACTTCTCTAAGACTTAAGAGTGGAAGCTACCAACAATCTTCCGGCTGGTTCATTCAGCCATAGTCCCATTGGGCTAGGTGCACCAAGGATGGGTTAGGACAAATACTTGTTGACCACCATGCAGTGCCATATACAATTGTGTCCTAATTTGAGTAGAACTCAAGAGTAAAAACCATTATCCATTATCCCAGCTGCAGTGTGATGGTCCTGTGCAAGGGGACAGTGGAAAGAATGTCCCACCCATGACAACAGTACAGCCTTTCTCTTTCCCTTCTCCAGTGCTGCCTCCACTCTCTACATGAAAGTCTAGCCTGAAAGGTGCTAGCCCACTGATGAAAGTCACCTCTCTGAGGAAGATGAGGGTGGCCCTGTCTCTAGCCAAACCAAAGGAGCTACCTTACACCATCAACAAGGCACTCTCCTAGCTCATCTTCTAATCTCTTCTGGAGAGCACATATAGGGCACAAGATGAATCTAAACCATGAATAGTCTGTGGTCTCAATACATCAGCTGTTTTGCACCCCCTACACACACACACACACACACACACACACACACACACACACGGAGAAACAACTCCACACCTTCAGCAAATTCTGTGGGCTCCATGCAACTAAGAGGAGGGTGACATTCTTTTCACCTCCAGCTGGAACAAAATCCACAATCTTCTCAAAAACCCAAACTGAGAGATTCTTGTTTTCTAGAAAGAGACAGGGTGAAGTCTGGACTTCTTCCCTAACCCATCAGGGAGGGAGTTCCCTTCTTGGAAAGCAAAGCTTGCCAGCTCTGGCTGGCATCACAAATGCCGGTAATGAAGATTTCCAATCCATGTCACTTTGTCTAGGATTTTTTGTACCTAGGCCTGATTCGAGGTGCCCATCTTTCATTTGCTCAATTCCAGAAGGAAGTAATATCCTGGTGGCAGTTATTTCTGATAATCTGGAGCACAAGAGACTTGTGTGTTTTTTTGGGAATTGTCCCTGGCCATGGCTCACACTTGTGGTACCAGTTAAGCACTGGCTGTTTGCAAGTGTCTCTGCATGTGTAAGGTGGGGTAGGGTGTGTATTGACAACTGTTTAGTAAGAACTGGGACATTTTTTTGTTTGTTTATTTGTTAGTTTTTACTAATTCTCATGGCAGCTTCATAAGGTATGCATGCTATTTTCCTTCCACAGATGGAATGACAGATTCTAGGACTGCAACTTTCTTCAAGACAGCCAGCTTTACAAGATCCAAAGCAAGGATTCAGACTCAGGTCTCTGCCACTCGGCCCAGCTTCTTGTCTCCAGGCCACAGTTAGATTAGCTCCTAGCTTGACCACTCTCCACGTGTGTCTTCCACCCAGAGATGGACAGTGCCCAATAGCCGTGGGCATGGTCTGCGCTCTCACCAGCTGAGCCACTCTTGCTTGCCTCATGTATGTACCAAATAAGGAAACTGAGGCAACATGGAAACACCTCTGCTAGCTGCACCCAGCCAGTGATCTGTGTAGCCAAGGCTCAGACAGAATACTTTTACTTATCTTCTTATCTCCTACCATGTTACTTTAATGACAAAGTAAAATTGCTAGGAATGGGATTAATGCAATTTCCTCTTCAACTGGAAAATAGAAGAAAAGTCCAGTTGTTTTCAGTCTGTGGTGGACTGCTATACTTGTTACACCAAGCTGAACTGAACAGGCATGGTGCCGGTTACAGAAGGCCCACCTGAGGAGTGTTGCCAGTAGCGTAAGAGGCAGAACTAGAGAAGCTGTTGAGCAGCTTCTAGGGAAGATGTAAAATCTGTTGGAAAGCTGATTGGGAGCTGCTAGCTCTCTTTGGCTGTTCTGCTAGAGGTCCTTATCGTACTGTCTTTCCTGGTGAATATCTTGTTTGAAGGAGGATTTTGGAATCTCTTTGCTGCTGAGGATGGCTATGGTTCACTTTGGAGTGGCTCCAGTCCTCTCCTTGAGCACTGCCTCCCGGCTCCAGAGAGGAAGATGGTACACAGCTCAGTCTTCTGGAGGAGCTTGATATATTGTTTTTCCTGATGGGAACTCAGCTGTCCTCATCGTCAGAGAAGCTCTGGATCCTCACTGTTGCTGAGGATGGCTGTGGTACTTTTCAAGGGCAATCTTGGTTCTTACTTTGAAGGTCACTTCCTAGTTCCAGTAAACGTCCTTTAGCCTGCTCGCTAATATTCTTTGTCCCACCAGCACGGGCTTTGTAATTTCCACACTAATCTTTGGGCCTTCTCAGTGCAGATCCATTAAACAGAATCACACAAGACATTGTTGTAGGCTCTAGGCCTCCAGTTGAACTCATGGAAGGCACTGTGACGGGCTCTGTGGTCTTCAGCTAGACTCATATAGGACATTATTATGGGATTCAGGCCCCCAGCTTGAATTTTTGGTCTTTAGTGTGTGAACAAATTTCCTGCACTTTGTACATGATTCTTTGGGTGATTTATTATAAATAATCTTATAAAATATATATCTTGTATTATATATATTTACAAAACTCTAAACTACAACACAGTCCTAGAACACTACTGATATTGTCACCCTATTCCATCACAGATAATAACAGCTACTGGAAATAAAAAAAATAATCCATTCCCTGATTTTGAAGTGTAAAAGAATGAATGATCCTAAAAGCTCAGGTGGAAAGTAAGCCGTTCCAATGTGCTTTTCTGTTGTTAAATTTCATGGCAGTTACATAGTCACATCAAGAGAATACTTAAATATTTACTTTTTATTGAACATTATAGCAACTGAGTAAGCACGACCCATCTCCTTTCAGTAGGTGGTCCTGTGCTGAAACCCAAGCACTGAGCTGTTCTCAGTAAACAAAACCACTTTCTAGAGGTTAGAGATTCAAGAAAGTAAGATGATCCAGCACCATTTTGTGTTATTAAGCAAATTTGCTCTTTGTGTGCAATCATCTCTTTCCTTTATCATAAACTCCTCATGGCTGAAATTTTTCACTATTAATTTGTGAATATGTGCTTATTTGAATGTTCTGCAGAGTGACTGACGAGTAGGTGTATACAGGATGGAAGATAAGGAAGAGAGCAGCAGACTCTTTCCTCAGCTTTGAGGGTTGACTGGACTTAATGAAATTTATCTGTTGTTAGAGATTATTGTGAAGGAGCTCTCACTCACTCAAACACACTAGCTCTCCTCTCCATCTGGACTCACAGTATGGACACAGTCTAGCACTACATGGTTACGGTGTGGATCACGTGGGTGGGAGGCGATTGTATCAGGAGGGTGCTACACTGGCAGTAGACTTAGCTACGCAGTTCAGTAGCTAAATGTGCTGTTCTGGGTTGCAGCTTGGTTAGAAAGGAGGCACGACATAGATGGCCGTGTTCTTGTCTCCCACTACTCCCTTCCTCCTGCTTGCCTCCATGAGGCCCCTTATACCGTGATAACTTTGCCTTGGGGCCAGCAGACCACGGACTTCCCTAGCTCTAAGGCAGGAACATTATGGCAGAAAGAGTAGAGAAAGCTGCTCAGCTCATGGTGGCGAGGAGCACAGTGGGAGCGCCAGACAAAAGAGCAAGAGACAGTGTACAGCGCCCTGAGATCACATCTCTGTGACACACTGAGACCCTCCCAGAAGTGTGCTCATTAACACTCTGGATGTTTCTGACATGTACACACCACAGTAATAATCACATACAGACACATGAAATGCTGGAAAAAGAGAAATCATCTATTTCCTGGGCCTTGAAATATATCAATCACAAGGACCACAAAGGAGATTTCCCCCTGGCAGGTATACAAGAGCAAACTGTCAAAAGTACAGGAAAAAACTAAATGATTCACCTATTTCCTGGGCCTCTGCCTCTCCGAAAAAGTGGGAGAACATCTTGAATGTTTGATACTGGGGAAACATGAGTAACCAAGCACTTGGCTCAGCCTTGTGGTGACCACAAAGGCATTAGTCAAAGTATCACTCTCAACCCAAGGTCACATAGTTGTGGCTCTACCTTTGATAACATTATGCCAGTGTTTTTCAGATATCTAAATTCCCTTCCTCTTATCCTAAACTTTTTCTTTCTTTCTTTCTTTCTTTCTTTCTTTCTTTCTTTCTTTCTTTCTTTCTTTCTTTCTTTCTCTTTCTCTTTCTTTCTTTTTTCTTTTCCAGGTAAAAGATTCTTTTAAGTCATTTTTTAAATCTCTCTGTCTAGTCAGTTTTCTAACTACTTATACTCTGATAAATACCTGCATTGAAAACTTGTTGTATGAGGACCTACTACTGATAGGATTTTACAAAAATAAGAGGCATGCAAAAATATCTCCCCTCCTCTCTGTCTCTCTCCATCCCTATCATGAAGTACAAGAAATGCTACTCTAGAGTATGGTGTGCTAGTTTAAGCTAAAGGATCATGGAAGCTGAGAAAGAAGCAGAAGCTTCCTTCTGAGCTTCCCAGATCCCACATGCCAGTGTCTTATGCTATACCTAGAGGATAATAATGCAATACAGAGGAGCCAAGAAGAATCTGACCAAACAGGTTTCATCAATTTCACTCCTTTTTTAAAAAAATTTTTCCATTAAGACATATCCCTTACTCTCTCACCACACCTTCATATTTTTCATCAAACGTAACTATAAGAATGCACTGTACTTTGTTAAGGTAATCTGTCCTACTATGATATACCAGGGTATATCATCTCCATTTATGTTCTTCCTAGTAATATCCCCTCCTTTTCCTGAAAGATTTCAACAGGAATGTGTACTTTGATACAGTCATTTCTATTTCAGTGAGTGCCTGATCTTAAGGATCTCTGGGCTAGGATGGACCTGCCCAACCCTGGAGAGCCCTGCAGAATCAGACTTAGCTGACTGGGAAGAATGGTGGCTAAGGAAGTGCTGATACAGGATGTCCTGGAGAAGCTCCCACAGCTGACCGAGAGTTGGGAGAGTACTCCAAAGGAAAATATGCCTAAGTCAAGGCATGGCCAGGGATTATCTGAGAAAGGTATGAAGAGAAAGGAGGGAAAGAAGATGAACAGGAGAGAGCCTTTAGATAGGAGCATGGTGTGAGTCAGTCAGCCATGTGGTCAGCTGTGGGGAACCTTGGCTGCCATGATTCAGGAAGCCAAAGCCAATTTCAGAAAAGTTAAGGAGTTTTTTTTCAAGCTCATCCAACACTTTTTACTATTTTCTAATAACCTGTAGCTCCAGCAAAAAAATACAAAACATCTTGTTATCATTTTCAATATAAAGGATTGCTAAAGTGGGAAATTTACAGAAGTTCTAGAATGAATTATTCTTCACAAACCTGGTTTGTGATCCAGTGCAGGTGTAGGAAAGATTTCAAGGAGGCAATGTGAGGAGGCAGAGTATGCAGGGAGGGAAAGCCTGAAGGCCCATTCTCCTGTCATTCAGGGTACAAGTGGCAGGACACCCTGCAGTCATGAACACATGAGTGAGTGCTCTGTGTCTTTTGTTAAGATCTATGCATTTTATGAAATAACACAAAAGTATAGGACTAGAAAATATTGGAATAGGAAATATCATTTTTACACTTCCTTTTTTGAAAAATACACTTTTATTTGTTGGTTACCTTTGTTATATATAGCCAGAACACAAGAATTCAGTCGCCATGTGGTGTGATCTCTTCTCAGACATTTCCCTGCTGCTCTTTCTACTCAATGAGCTCAAGAGCTATATGTACTGCTTAGTGTGGCATGGCACAGTGCAGAGAGATGGAGAACCTTTATAGTTACATGGTAGATCCGAGAATTGATGTTCAAGAGGTGGTGTAATCTCTAGAGGTGCAGCCTGGGGGCAGGAAGCCCTGGGAGGTGTATTCTAAGGAGGAGGCTGGAACTGCTGCCTTCCCCTTTCTCTTTGCATCCTAGACCCTGCAGCATTCCCACTGTGATGCTCCTCTCACTGAATGCAAGGTTCAGGCACAAAAGCCGTGGAGCCACAGTAAACCTTCATCTACAAGCTGATTTCTCTCAAGTATTTTGTCATAGAGATGGAAAGCTAATATTCTATTTTCATCTTTTTGATCTTTCGTGACAGGCATTTATTATGCAGTTTATATCAAGTAAGAAATGAGTTAACACACTTTAAAACTGCACAGTAACTTATACATGTGGAGTGCTTAGTGAGTGGCAACTCATTGTCTGGCTCATTGCATGGTTTTTGAGGTTCAACTGGTCCTATTAAACCAGAATCTTTATCATGGCTCCTACTTTGCCTGTGGCTCTCAGCATAGAGAAATTTATTCCAGAGAAAGGAAATCTTTAGTAAAATTTTCCACAGCATCATTCTTAAAATGTATACAAATTTTATGAGAAGGGCAAACAGCATTAAATTATTAAATGGTGATCTTAGAAAAATCTGTGAACATCTTATTTAGACCATCATTTTACAGTGAAGAAAGCAGGAGCCAATACAGAGGAAGGAGCCCCACCAAGTTCAGTGTGGACCCAACGCCAGCATTCTGTGCTTCTCTCTTATAAGGTGCTTTAATCCTTTCACTTCTCTGCACACCTGCATAGCTCATAGTCCGTTTACTGTGAAAGAAGACCCAACACTGTTGAAAAAGAAGTCGGGAGCACCTTAGCTGCTACTTGAAGGGCAGCAAAAAGATTTTCAATCAAGGAACATCCCAGATAAGAAACAAGAGGACGGGAAGGATGAAGAATAAAGTGCCTCTCTCAGGTCGTCCATTCTAGAATATCACACACGGAGAGAAGCAAGCACTCAAGCATAAGGAGTGTTCTCCAGGAAATATCTCTGCCTAGAAATGTAAAAGTAGCTACCCTCGCTGCAGGATTGACAACTTACTGGAACTTTTTCCTCAGAACATTTGAATATTACATCAAAAATTCTTGAATTATATGTAATTTATTTTTTGGAGAAATTGTAGGATCCCTAAGCTTTCGTTTTCAGAGTTAATGGAGATTGGGATGCGGATCCAGAACAGTACAGCTGTAAATAATGGTCTAGGACACTTGAATGTTTTAACTTAGGACTTTAGTTTTGTTGAAGTATGTAAGCAATATGTTTTATTGGTAAATTGGATTTTAATTTATGTTTATGCTTTGCAGCTGACACACTGTAAGACTAGTAGTTTTCATAATTGGAGAGATTTAGGACACCAGATTTTTTGCTATATAATTTTTTCTATATACTCAAATGCCTTTAGACAAAACAAAAACCTAATTTAGCCACACACCAACCACAAATGCATCTGGGGCACATAATATTTTTCCCTGGGGCCTGGATGACTCTTTCTTGTGCTTATTTATTTGATCTTGGAAGGCATGGTTCACAAACAGCATCTGGGTTGAAGAGACTCCTATATTTGCCCCGAAGTCTCTGTTTCAGTCAGTGGCATCCAAGTGACTCATCAGCAAGGTAAGACTTGAGTCACTCAGCAGAGGCTGAAGCTCAGGATTCTCTGGCTTGCTCCCTGTAACCACCAAGCCCCCACAGTGTCTGGCTGTGTGGCATGGGAACCTGCACAAGGTTTGCCAAGACCACCAGGTCCCTGGACAGAGAACCAGGCCTCATAGCCAAAAGTGGGCAACACAGTCCTGACGAGGGAAAGGAGGTCCTTGGAGAGGCTTCAGATGCTCTTGACTTATTTAAAACGCTCTCTGTAAGAGCAGACACTTGGTGAGGTTGGAAGAGAGAATTTTTTTTTCATTGAAAGGTATGATTGAGAACTAACAATTTTTGATGACACGTTTCTCCCAGATCGATCCCCACCATTGGCAGTCTCACTCGAAACACCGATGAAAAGCTGTGAGGCACAGCTTTTTTGAAGTCTCCAAGAGAAAGCTGAGTTTTAGTTTCATCAATTTGGGTAGGATGAGTAGCTTGGAGCAAATGAAGACATAAACAAGTGGTGATTCTCAGACACAGGGACCAGAAGAGCTTGGGCTTGGTCAAGAGGACATCAACATGACGGATGTCCCAAAGCAGCCTGAGAACCTCAGGACCAGCTCCTGCTTGTGTCTTCTTTGCTGTGATGGTACCAGTTCTGGATGTGGGTCACCCACCAGGTGTGAAGCACCTGCTGTTGGGCTTTGCTGCGACACCGACCTGAACTGCATTGGTGACTTAGGGTCCCACAGTGATGGCATCTCCAACAAAAGTCAGCGTGAGAGAAGTGAAGGACATGAAGGGTTCTGTTGTTTTAATAATCGCATCATGAGACTAGGAAAAGTGAGCAAAAAACCCTGTTTCTTTCTTAAGCAAGCTCTTCAATTGGTAAGCACAGGTAGCTTTTTTTGTTTTTCAGGTTTTTTTTCTTTTTTCTTTTTTTTGCTTTTTTGAGACAGGGTCTCACTGTACAATTCAGGCTGGCTTAGAGCTCACTTTTGTAGCTCAGGCTGGTCTCGAGCTCGCAACGATCCTCCTGCCTCAGCCTCCCAAGTGCTGGGATTACAGGCGTGAGCCACCACGCCCGACTTGGGGTTTTTTGTTTTTCGGTTTCTTTTTTAAGCACCGATATCTTTTAAACCTTGGCTTTTCCTATAATTTTATTTTCTTTCTTTTAGAAAAGTGGCTGATATAAGAAAGAAAGACACTGTCCTGTGGGAAATCATAGATCCATTAAACATTTTAAAAAGTTACATTCAAAATAATAGAAGAAGACTGACACATAAGAATAATATAAGGACATATCTTCAAAGTAAATAAAAAATCCATATAAATTACTTGGCAAATATGTAGGCCTTTTGTTCCCCCTCATAAGTGATTAAACCTAATTTTCAAATGTTATCAACTTTCTATAAGGTGCATAAATACGTAAATCCTTGGAATTCTTCCATGAGCAAAGGCTTGCTTAAATTCCCACCTCAGCTCACTTTTTCTTCTTGCTCTGTTTCTCGATATTGTTTCCTTTTGTCCTTCTTCACTTCTGTTCCCAGAAGTTCACATCTTTGGCTTTAGGGTACCATTTAATTTCCTTCTATTTTTTTCCCCTCAGTAACAATGCTATTCTTCTCTTGATGTGACATTATGTTCTTGAAATGCAAAACTTTCTTTGTAATCTTAAAATGAATTCATTTTTCAGAAAAGCATGCCTAATCCATATATCCTACAATTTTAAAGAAATATGCATAGCACTGAAAAAAATCTGACTTGAATTTTGTTTCAAATCTTCCCAAAAGCTTTCAACATCAAATTTTGTTCATCTCAAAGCCAGATGTACTCTGTAACAGTCATACTCTACCCCTGAGTGATAAAAGAGGCAATGACTTATTAGAGGTGAGTGCACCCCGTTCAGTCAACAAAGAAATTCGTGCCACAGAGTTTCCTTCTCAACGTGTTTGTAAAATCTCATGTTTAGGGCAGGCTTTGAGGGCTTGAACCATCATAGCCTTTGTGAGAGACAACTCCAACTTTCAATATGAATATTACTTGCTAGTTCTGCCATCACATTTAATGTTTCTTTGACTCAGTTCCTTTATCTTGTATTTGACCCACTTTCTTTATCATGTATTTCTTGATATGTGATAGAAACCAATGAGAAATTGGAAACAGTCTTAGTTCAATGTATGTCACATAGTATGGGCTTGTAGAGCTTTAATAGGATAGGCAAATATTTTTCATTGAGAATGAGCCACAATATGAAAAAAGGACCTGATATATACCATACTGACTAAAATAGGATAAAAGAAAGGGAAAATTACAACAAACAAAAAACTATGTTTGTGGAGTCTTGAGTTTTAGCTGAATTAGTTGTTATAGATTCTATTTTAGGGCTGTCTTCTGGTTTATTCTGCATGCCAAGTACTTTTTAAAGTCCTTCTGTGCAGTTGTCACTACCTGGTTAATGAAAAGACATACGAGTCACCATGTGATAAGCACCTTGACATCACGATAGTGACTACGAGGAAGCTCCATTCTATCTTGCCTACAAAGTACAAAAACTGTCTCAGGGGCCATGGAGATACTCAGCAGCATAAACCTCTGCCTGTCGAGCACAAGGTACTGAGTTCAGTCCCCAGCACAAGAAGAAGTAGAGAGAAGAAGAAGAAGAAGAAGAAGAAGAAGAAGAAGAAGAAGAAGAAGAAGAAGAAGAAGAAGAAGAAGGAGGAGGAGGAGGAGGAGGAGGAGGAG
>PVJA010010519.1:25996-57336 GCA_004027025.1 Myocastor coypus | reverse complement strand
CTGCCCTCCCCTCTCCTGCCCTCCCTTCCTCTGCCCTCCCCTCCCCTCTTCCTTTTTCCTTGTTTAAGAAAATAAGAACTTAAGGGCATAACACAGCTGAATGTGTTATGGATTAAACAATGAAGTGACTGGAAGCAGATAAAGGAGAAAACATATCAATAGCAAAACCATACACTTATGTACACAGGATGAATCAGATATTGGTCTTTTGCTTTCTAACTTGGCCTCATAAATCTGCCTGCTTCTCACTCTGATGCATCATGAAACATTTTTTCAATGACCATGAGTCAGAAATCTACCCTGGAGTGAGTTGAAATTCCCACCTCCTCTTTTGGGGATCTCCTTGGACCCTGCCTGGAGATGCTGATACATGAGAAACATATTCGAGCAGAATTTTCATCTTCCCCTGCATTTTGGTTTTGAGCCATCAGAGATCGCATGTGCTTCCTTGAGCAGAATATAATTTGGAGTCACCCTGGCAAGTGCTCAAGCGGTTGGAGGATGGTGGCTCTGCAGCAGGCTTCATTCCAGCTCCTTGGTGTCCCGAACAAAGAACTGGACAAGACACACAGAAAAGCCAGCGAGGTTGCACATTTACCAAAGCAAGGGAGAAGTGCGCTCCACAGGGCAAGAGCAGCCCCAGGATGAAGGGCAAGGAGCTTAGTGTCCCAAGTACCTGGGTTGGCCCCTGCCTCATGTGAATATGCCCTGAGACAACTGTACTATCTATCAAAAACCCACTTGGCCTCTTGTAGCTCTAGGCAAAGGATCAGGAACAGTGCTTTTGCTTGGTCTCTTCCATAAGTAGGTGATGAGTTAAGACTAGTATGTATGTATGTATGTATGTATGTATGTATGTATGTATGTATTTAGTATAGGGTCTTGGTACGTAGTGATTCAGAGTGATCCTCCTGTCTCAGCCTCCCCAGTGCCGGGATTACACACATGTGCCACCACATCCGGTTTTGGTGGCCAGCAGCGGGTAGCAGGGATCAAATCTTGGGCCCTTGCATTTGTCAGGCAGGTGCTTAGATCACCGAGCTGTCTCCCCGGCCAAGACTAGTGTTTTCTGACTGGGTTTGTAAACAGTAAACAGTACCAAATTCAGAGGAAGGATTGAGAATGTCGCCATGTGGCTGGCCCAGCGTGCTGTCTGAGAGCTTGGGCCTGGAGTTGCTTGGGGTCCTGTGCTTTGCGAATGTCTTCTCTTTCCAGGAAATGTCTTTCTAAACACTCAGGTATGGATTTTGATGATTTCTGTCCCGTGCTGCCCAGTGGTTTGTCCCGTCGGCCCCAGGCCTAATCTCCTGTCTCAAAGTTAAAACATGTGCATTTCTATGTGTTTTCTTTTCAGACTTGTATTAGCTCCTGGTGGTCTCCACAGAGCAGAGGGTGACTTTCTGCAGCCTATCACTTTCAAGTAGGTTCCCTGCTCCATTCAGAGAAGGGGTGCCACACAAGGGCTATTTCAACATTCCAGCTACTTGTGCTCTGAGGGCCTGAGGGCTCTATGCAGTAGGGACATTTATTGTTTCTTGATCCCTAGAGTCTAGGCTGGGAAGACTGGCAATAACCTTCAAGTTCGTTTGATCTGCTGGGTGTGGTGGCGCATGCCTGTAATCCCAGCACTTGGGAGGCTAAGGCAAGAGGATTACTGCAAGTTCAAGACCAGCCTGGGCTACAAAATGGGCTCAAGGCCAGCCTGAATTGTACAGCAAGACCCTGTGTCAAAAAAAAAGTGTATTTGTTCCAGTGTTTTCTTTTATGCTTAATGCTATCCCTTCATTGTTGTTGCCAATTAGTCTGACAACTTTGTCCACATTTCCAGCGTTTGCACTTAGAAAGAGTATAGAAAAAGTATGCCAGGAGAGAAGGTAGCCCCTGATGCTGTTGGCTGAGAAAGATGTTTGTACAGAAGATAAATGTTGGTGTGCTTAATGTGTTCATTTCGATGATAGTTCAGTTCAATTTAAAAAAGAACGGGAGACTTGGCTAATGTCTCTTTGCTTTTGTCCAGTGAAGCCATACATGGATGAATATACAAGAGTCTTTCTTTGAAACACAACTAAATGGTAAGGACCCTATACTGAATTTTCTACTCTGATGAAAAATAATCCCGAATACTAGGCCACAATAGGAAAGTGCTTAATAATGCCTCTGTCCCAAGAAGCTGTCTTCCTTGTCTCCACCAACACAAACAAATTTTATGGCCCAGTCTCTGTATGAATCACTTCTGTGAAAATGATAGCAAATGTAATAATCTCAGACAGCCGCAATTATCTGAATGTCTCCCCATTAGCCCTTTGAATGGCTACAGCCGCCTAATCAGATCAGCGTGAATGCTAATTGAAATCTAATAGAGCTTACATCTGTGTGATTAGGTATCAGAATCTGACTCCAATATCGTTAAATTACAGAGAGAGGCCATCAAGTCACACTAAAAATAAATCTTGTAACCTCATTAGCAAAAATGATGGATTCTTTCAATAAGGGAAGATCAAACTGGAATCGGTTTGTATGGCATTAGCGTCACCTGCTGGGAATTTGTGGAACTTCAGAGACAGCTTTCCTTTGACCTGAGCGCCATTAGAGTGAATTTGTTTTTCTGACCTAGAAAGCTTTTTCTTTACCTTCTTTTCTTTTTCTTTTTCTTTTCCCTATCTTTTTTTCTCTTTTTTTGAGGTAACGTCTTATTATGCAGTTCAGGCTGGCCTCAAAGTTGCAGTGATCCTCCTTCCTCCGCCTCGAGTGCTGGGATTACAGGGTATGCTTATGCACCACCCTGTCAAGCTTCCCAAGTTGCTGACTAGCGACGGAAACGGCCCCAGTTTTTGATTCTTTGATTCAGTATGATTGATTATCGTGGAAAATATCAATAACTGTCATTTCTAGGAGGAGCAGCCAAGATGACGGAGACATTTATAGTCATGTACTTCAGGAAACAATGGAGGCCGAGTTTAAAATATCCCAGGGATGCCGAGGAGATGTGTGGCTTTAGTGGCTCTGCCGTGGGGACTGCTGCTGAATAAAGAGCCAGAGAAACGACTGTGCCCTCCACGCCCAGGGATTGAGTGCTTAGCTTCTGCTCATGGAAAAACCACTTCCTATTTGACCGCTAGAATAGGCTTTTTGTTGTTGTTGTTGTTGTTGTTGTCTTTTTGAGAAGAGTCTCAGCATCTCAGTTGAGGCTGGCCTTGCTCTCACTTTGTAGCAGGCTGGTCCTGAACTCACAGCGATCCTCCTGCCTCAGCCTCTTGAGTGCTGGGATTCCAGATGCGGGCCACCACACCCAGCACACATAGATGACATTTACAGAATCTTCTCTGTGTATGAAACCTCTCCATGGCAGTCGAGTATAGCAGTATGTGGCCCCTGCTGGGGGGGGCGGTGGGGGAGTCCAGAGCAAGGCCAGAGGCAAACAAACACAGGGCGGGGCACTGGCGCTTTAGGGTTGGCTTCGATCATGTAGAGGCCTTCTGAGAACGAATGCCTGGGATTTGAGCTTTCTTTTTTTTTTTTTTTTTTTTTGTTTTTTTGAGACAGGGTCTCGCTATGCAGTTCAGGCTGGCCTTGAGCTCACTTTTGTAGCCCAGGCTGGTTGCGAACTCGCACCGATCCTCCTGCCTCAGCCTCCCGAGTGCTGGGATTACAGGCATGAGCCACCACGCCTGGCTTAAAGCATTTTTTTTTTTTTCTTTTTGCGGGACCAGGGTTCAAACTCACGACCTTGCACTTTCCAGGCAGGCACTTGTGCCTCAGAGCTATCTCCCCAGCCCGAGCTTTCTGAGACTTTGCACAAGTGAGGAGGCCTTTGTTCTTTACTCCTGCTAAAACAGGCGACGAACTATAGTCCGCTTTGCAAGGCGGGGGGAGCTCGATTATGTAATATTCGACCCTGGGATGTGAGAGACAGCGGAGGCCCGGTAAGCCGGACACACTGAGTTTACCAAGTACGCCGCAGAATCTTGGTTTTTATCTCTGCACTCTGGATTAGGCCTCAGTTAGCCTGGATCCGTTTTGATCTGGCCCCAGGAATCGGCCCCACAGGGTGCCCTACAGCTGAGCTACAGCCTCAGCCCCTAATTGTTATCACCAGTCAGGGTCCCATGGAGTTGCCGGAGCTGTGCTCCAGCATGCGGGAGGAGACCCACCCGGGGCAGTGGGGTGCACAGGGGTGCACCATCGCACCGGGCGCTGTTGTTTCCTCATTAACTGTGATGGGGGGGGGCGCACGCCACTCATTCATGAAGTTTTAGGAAGGAGTCAGAGTATGCAGACCCCCAGAATATTAAGGGTGGCTCTAATGCTTGTAATTGAGGGTCTTCCCAGTAGAAGCTGTGCTCTTGTGTGTTTGTGAGACAGGGCCTCGCTGAGCAGTTCAGATTGGCCTCGAGGGCACTATGTAGTCTAGGATTTCCTCAAACTCATGGTGATTTTCCTGCCTCAGCCTCCTGAGCACTGGGATTACAGGTGTGTGCCACCATGCCCGCCCTGCAGTATAACTTTTTACTTGACGGCTTTCTAACTTATATATTTATATATTTATATATATGCAAGGACCCGGATTCAATGCGCTGGCAGGGAGCCCCAGGTGCAATGGTCTCTGAAACTGGGCGTGGTGGCACATGCCTGTAATACCAGTGCTGGGGGAGGCTGAGACAGGAAGATCACTCTGAGTCCCAACTGCATAGTAAGACCCTGTAACAAATAAATGAATTTTAACAAGCCCCTGTGAACATTCACGTCCAAGTTTTCGTGTGAACATAGCTTTAATCCTCTTGGAAAAATGCTTTCACAAGGATTTATGTGGTAAGATACTTTGTAAACAGCAATGTTCGGTTCACATTTGAGGCAAATAACTCTGAGTTACATGTATAACAGTGAACAGTGACAAAAAAAAAAGACTGCAAAAACGACCAGAGAAGAGATAGTTAAGCATGATAGTAGAGGGGACCAAGCTGAGGTTTTTCTTTGGAGAAAACAGTGTTTATTGTTAGCGAACAGAAGGTGTGTGTGTGTGGGGGGGCAGCCTTCCCTGAATCAGAAATGTGGGGTTGAATTGTAAGCAAAA
This sequence comes from Myocastor coypus, assembly GCA_004027025.1. Classification (NCBI taxonomy): domain Eukaryota; kingdom Metazoa; phylum Chordata; class Mammalia; order Rodentia; family Myocastoridae; genus Myocastor; species Myocastor coypus. The sequence goes on along the minus strand of PVJA010010519.1, from coordinate 52,265 downwards.
GACTGAAATATCTTGGTACGTTGGCAGCAAACCAGCCTCTGGGGAACCTGCATAATTAGTGGGGAGAATATTAATAAGCAGATGAGCAAATCTTTATTGGGCCCACACTATTTGCCATGCATGCTGTTGGGGGCCCAAGATAATCAGTGAGGTGATGATGTAAAGCCCCTGTGCCTGAACCAGAAGCTCCTGTTCTAGAAAGAGTGGGAGACAATAGACAGCATGTAGGGTCTGTCAGGCAGTGCTAACAGTGTGAACAAAGCAGAACCAAGCAGAACAAGAAATGGGAGAGAGACGGGAGGTGCTGCTTTAGAACGGAGAGGCAGGAAGCCCTCTCTAAGGAGGTGAGAGTCCAGAAGCTTCTGAAAGCTGGGATCATGGAAAGAGAAGAGTTGAGTCGAGGCCCAGTTCAATGGAAGTTGTTATGACAGACATTTCAGACATTTCAGAGACACTATGTACATTGCTAGGAGGAAGGAAAGGGTTTGTTTGTGTCCCAAACCATGGGTGGTAGTTGTACCTCGGAGGCATTGTTGTGGTCCAGCTTGACCTGTATCTTTCTGTGCTCAAAGGAAGCCATTTGCAGGATAAAAGACAGGATCCATGCGAAGGTGAGGGGGAGCTGGTAGCGACTGTGCAGCTCCTGTGCCTCCGGCACCCCACGATGATGCGATGTATCCGTTCTCTAAACAGAGGTGTTAGCCTGGAACAAGTGTTGCTCAGGTTTTTGTTTTTCTCAGTATTTTTATTTTTATTTTTATTTATTTATTTTTTTTTTTGCAGAACTGGGTATTGAACTCAGGCCCTTGAGCTTGCCAGGCAAGTGCTTACTCTACTGAGCTATCTCCCCAGCCCTTTTTTCCCCAGTCTTGATAGAGATTAATGTCTGTGTTTGCTTGAGAGAACAGGAGAAGTGGAGAAAGAGCTCATTCTGTCCCTGCCCTGCTTGGGGTATGGAGCGGGTGCTCCTTTTGCCACCCGGGCAGCCCTTCTCTGCATGGGAGTGGGGATGGGGTTGGGTGGGAGTGGGGGTGGGTGGCTTTGTTTTTGTACCTGACTCCTCCTTTTTGTCCAGGGTAAGAAGGCAAGGTATTGGAAAAAACTTTAAGTCAGTTTGAAAGAAACAGACTGTTATGTCACAATGAAGCACCTTTTGAATTCTTTCTCTCAGTCTCAATTTCCTTGTCTCTCACTAATCTGTTTCTTCTACTCTATGTTTTCAAAATTTTGGCAAAAATAAATGCATCTATACACAATAGAAGCTATTATTGTTATTATTATTGTTATTATTATTATTAAATTATTGTGTTGTTATTTGCAGTATTGAATCCAGGCCGTTTGCCCTGAGCCAAGTCCCCAGTCCTTTTCTATTTTTTATTTTGAGACAGGGTCTCTCTAAGTCTTCAGTCACCAAGTTGAGAAGGTTGGCCTCAAACTTGCAATCCTCCTGCCTCAGCCTCCCAGAGGGGGCCACCTTGGCCAGAGAGACCAGTACAGTAAGAAGCAAATGTGAGAGCCATTGCCTTCTCTCTGCTCAGCCATAAACGTAGAGCCCTCCCAATGGTCATCCAAGATTAAGCTCAGGAGGTCTCGCTGCCCAAGGGGCAGATTGCTGATGTCCCTGAGAGGCAGTGGGTGGCCCTGGGACTCGAAGGGTCTGGAGCAGGAAGCCTGAGTTATGGAGCCTCTCTTGCCCCACTTCATCCTTCTGCCTGTTCCCGCAGCTACCGTCCTGCCGCTACTGTTTATCTCTATTAGTCGCACCTTCTCACTACAGAGTACAAAGTGTGCCTACCCGTTGCGGTTCTTCCTGTGCCACACACAAGAACCTGGACCCCTCTGGGCCCACTCAGCTGGAGCAAGACTGTTGCTTAGCGTGGCTACTCACGGGCCTGGTGCTCTGATGGTTTCGCTTGGCAACTGCTTTTGCATTTGTTACGATGACTCCAGGTTTATTCCTCCTCCATGACACTCACTTATAAAACATCAACTGCTCTGGGTTTATCCACTTGCAATTGGTGGGTTCCAGTGTTTCACAGTTGCAGATGATGTGGAGATTTCTTGTGCAGGTCCTTCTAGGCGCATACACGTTGATTGCTCAGAATGTGGGGCCTGACCTGCCTGGAACTGACTGGAAGTAGAAATTCTTGGGCCTTAATCTAGACTTAAAAATTGGGATTAGAGCAAATACATCAAACTGAAGATTGAACCCAGGGGGCTTACACATGCTAGGCAAGTGTTCCACCATTGAGTTAGGGTCCTTTAAAAAAATTACGTCTTAAGGAATTGGGGAGATAGCTCCGTGGCACAAGTGCCTGCCTAGAAAGTGAAAGTGCAAAGTCATGAGTTTGAACCCCGGTCCTGCCAAAACAAAACAAAACCTTTTGAAATGAAGTCTTACTAAGTCACCCATACTGGTCTTAAACTGGTGATCCACCTGCTTCAGCCTCCTGAGCACTTAGATGACAGGAATTTAGCTGAAAAGTGTGTTTTAATAAGCTCTCTAGTGACTCTGATGCACACTAAGGTTAAGAATTACTGCTGAGAAGGGCTGGTGAGATAGCTCAGCAGAGTAAGCACCTGTTTTAGCAAGTGCAGGGACCAGGGTTCAATTCCTGGTCCCACATGGCTTTCCAGCCCTGCCCCCAGGGCACATTAAGCTGGCCACTGAGACTGGGCTTGGTGGCACATGCCTGTAATCCCAGCACTGGGAAGGCTGAAAACAGGAGGATCCCTACAAGTTTGAGCTGCATAGTGAGACCCTGTACCAAATATATAAAATGACAAAAAAAGATAATCGCTGCTGAGGCATGCTCTTCATGGTAGACTCCTGGGATAGAGAAATAAAAATAGGCAGAAAGGAGACAAAAAAAGTTATGATTTATTTATGTATTGTATTTATTACTCTTTTTGAGTCAGGGTTTCCAGCTATGCAGTTCAGGCTGGCCTTGAGCTCACTTTGTAGCTCAGGCTGGTCCTGAACTCACAATAATTTTCCTACTTCAGCCTCCCATATGCTGGGATTACAGGTATAAGTCACTGTGCCTACTGAGTTATAGTGTTTTTTTTGTTGTTGTTGTTTTGTTTTTTTTCTGGAATTGAAGATTGAACTCAGGACTTTGCACTCGCCAGGCAGGCACTTGTGCCCCTGAGCTATCTCCCCGGCCCCAAATTTATTTGATATTTTTATCTTTTTTCTTTTGAACTGGGGACTGAACTCAGGTCTTTGTGCTTGCCAGACAAGCACTCATTCTACTAAGCTATCTCCCCAGCCAAAATATTTTATACTAAAGTAGAAATTTAAAAATACTTTAGAGATAATAACAAAAACCCCATAATAGTTCTGAAATCATGTTATCATAATTGTTATGCTGAAATGCTGTTTGCTCTTGAATTTACATTTTCCTTATAAAGCTTTGTGGCTGGGGGCTGAAATATAATTTCTAAGAAAACAATCTAAACAATATGTGAGGATAGTATGCCATCACTAACAGTACAAATAAAATGTGACAATGACTCCTATACTAATGCTAACCATGATTAATAGAGGTAGTTCTCTGTCCCTACTTTGTATTTTCAAAGTATCCACTATTCAAAACAGAATTCCCACTTCAAGACTGGTGTAGCTGACTTTCTGGGTGCTCAGCAAGTGAGGCCTAGAGACTAAAACTAAGAAAGAAAATTGTGCTAAGAGAACAGTCAATATTCTCCCTCTCGTCCTCCAACGCCAGCTCGGCCCCAGGACATGAGGGACTTTTCTAAATGATACTGCAACTCTGGTGAGCCACCCAACCTCCTGACTAGGGAGGTTTCAGGACACCAGAATACAGGAGTCAACCAGTGTGGAGTAGGCTAAAGGAGGGGCATTAAGGAGGGGAATGTCCCCATGCTTCCAAGAAAAGCCATGTGGTCCCCACTCCGGTAGATGACACAAGTGATAGAATAAGGGACTATAGAGGAGTTAAGAGGCTCTTGAGGCAGGTCCCAAAGTAATCCTAAGGGAGCCTTAACTGACCTTGTCAAAGGCCCACCTGTCTGTCTGTCTGTCTACTATCTATCTATCTCTATCCATCCCTTGTCTGTTTATCTATCATCATCTATCTAGATTGGTTTTGATTAACACAGGTCTTTTTTGTTTGTTTGCTTATTTGAGACAGGATCTTGTATGTAGTTCAGGCAGTCCCTGAACTCATGATGATCCATCTACCTCAGCTTCCTGAGTGCTGGGATTACAGGTGTGTGCCACCACACCTGGATTAACACAGATCTTTTTTTTTTTTTTTTGTGAGACTAGGGTTCTAACTCATGACCTTGCACTTGCCGGGCAGGCACTCATGCCACAGAGCTATATCTCCCCAGCCCCAACACAGGTCTAATTTTTTTTTTTTTTTTTGACTGGGTATTGAACTTAGGGCTTTGTGCTTGCCAGGCTACTGAGCTATTTCCCTGGCTCCACAGGTCTTATTTTGACTTAGTCTTAAACACCCCATGGGAACATATAACAAAAAAGATAGATAGAGCATGTAAAAATAATATTAAACAAAATTCTGGGCTACACATAAAAGGGGGCTCCAAACACTGCACCCTGATGGTAGGTTCCAACTGTACCTGTCATTTAGGTCAGAAGAAGGTTTGACTCCCAGTCCCATTAGGCCTTCTAAAACATGTGCTTCCACTTCTGTTACCGGGCTCTCACTATGTTATTCTAATGTGCATTCGAGTACTGCTCAGCAAAGAGGTAGCTCCTCAGAGAGCTGCACCTATGAAGTGAGAATGGTAGTACAAGGAGCCTCTTGCTTCATTGTTTAGGTTGATTCCTGAATATTTGTTTCCTTGAGGCTATTGTGAATAGTATTGTTTCCATCATTTCTTTCTCAGTGAGTTCATTAATAGAGTATAGAAATGCAATTGATTTTTTTTGTGTGTGTTTATTTTGTATCTTACTATATTGCTGAATTTGGTTATTAATTTTAGGAGTCCTTTGGGGGGAACTGTTTTGAGTTTGTTTGTTTGTTTGGTTTTTTTTTTTTGGTATTATGGCCAGCTCAGCCTGCCCTGAGGGCGGAGCTGGCACTGCATGTGGTGCCGGGGATAGAACTATGCTCCCTCCAGTTGCCTAAGCTTTCCTAAGCAGGCGCTTTATTTATTAATTTTTTTTTTTTAGGGAAATGAATGGGATCACTTTACCTTTGGTATTTCCCATGTTCCCAGGCTTGTGTTTTTTTTTTTTTTTTTTTTTTTTTTTTTTTTTTTTTTTTTTTTTTTTTTTTTTTTTTCTTGTTTCAGAACCTTTGTTTGTTTATTCACTCATTTTCATGGCCGGCTCAGCCCACCCCGAGGGCAGGGCTGGCGTAGCATGTGGTGCCGGGGATCGAACCGCGGTCCTTGAAGCCGCCCAAGCTGTCCCAAGCAGGCGCTTTAGACCACTGAGCCATCTCGCTGGCCCATGTTTTGAGTCTTTTTTTTTTTTAAGGTTTCACAATTTATTAAAGTCTCTCGAGAAAACACTCGCAGTCCCTGCAGATAGGCATTGCAGCAACATCTCTGCTCCCCGAGCTGTTCTCCAATCCCCAGCTCACTTTTTGCCAGCACCAACGTTGGCCTTTGCGGTGCCCCTGACTTTCTTCGTTCTGTTCTTGCGTTCCTTCCGCTGCTTTCTTGAGGTCTTTTTCTTCTCATACAGCTGGGTCTTGCAAGTCTATGTTTGGGCTCATTTTTCTTCGCATAATCCAGGGAATCATAAATCATGCCAAAGCCAGTCGTCTTGCCACCACCAAAATGGGTTCTGAATCCAAACACAAAAATGACATCTGGTGTGGTCTTGTACATCTTGGCTAGTTTTTCCCGAATCTCTGTCTTAGGTACTGTTGCTTTCCCAGGATGAAGGACATCAATGACTATTTGTTTCCTCTGCAGAAGTCGGTTGGTCGTGAACATCCGGGTTCAGATAGTTACTGTGTCATTCATGATGGCAACAGCTGCTCAGACAGCCAGGGAAGAAGCCATGTTTTGAGTCTTGTAAGTGAAGGATCATGCTACTCCCAAGTAGTGCAAATTGGCTTTGTCCTGTCCTAGCTGTACCTATTTTGCTTTTTTATTTTGCCTGACTGTTCTGGCTAATGTTGTGAGGACTATTTTGAGCAGGAGTAGTGACTTTGGGTACTCTTGTCATGTATTTCACTTTAGAGGGAAAAATGTCAGTTATTCCTCATTTGACATGATGTTTGCAGGAGGTTGGTTGTAAATGGCTTTCTCAGGGCCATCTATACCTATTTTCTTTAATGTTGTTGTCATGAATAGATGTTGGGTTTTGTCAAAGGCTTTTTCGGTGTCTATTGGGACAATCATCTTTGTTTCTCTTTTTTGCTTAGATAATTGTCTGCTTTTGGGATCACAGTAATGCTAACTTCAGGAACGATTTTGGGGCTGGGTATGGTAGTGCACACCTATAATCCCAGCGCTCAAAAGGCTTCCAGAGAGGAGGATTGCTGTGAGTTCAAGGCTAACCTCAATGACAGTAAGACTCTGTCTCAAGGGAAAAAAAATGATGACTCTCAGAATATGAAATCTTAGGCAGACGTCGCTCATCGTGGAGCACCCTGCTCTTGCTGGTGCACAAGCCCAGCAATAATGATTATACACCAGTGTGGGACTGTTGTGCTATAAATCTGGCCACAGAGACTAACCATCCTGCAGTACCAAATCTACACACACTGATGGGGTTCATCCCAGCAAATGCTGCCTGGTTCACTCACTTGGTCTTAAAAGATGCTTTTTGTGGTCTCCACCTTGTACCAGTCTGTGGTTAACATCCTCCAGACCTGGCCTCCCACCATAGAATGCAGGCCCATCGTCTTGCTGGCCTGAGCTTGAACTTCTCAGGGGATTTTAAGGGATTATGTCCAGCACTCACCCAGTCAACTGGGTGGGGTAGTGTTTCAGGCCTGGGGGAGAACTCTCCTCTGGAGGGTTGGTCCCACCCTCAGTCAGGTTCTCCCCAAGCTGAGGAGACCCAAGGTGCAGAGCCCGCTAAGAGTTGAATAGCAGCCACAAGATAGGTGGGTGACCCGGCTCTGCCATTTCCTATGTGGCAGTAATGTCTAACAAAATTCTTACTTCAGTTAAGAAGACCAAATCCTCCAATGTCTATCTAAGCAGCATACACATCATGTTCATGGATGGCCTGCAGAATGGGAGATAGGGCTTACCCCTGTGGAGGGCAGGATGATGTGTCTATTGGTGTGTGAGACCCGGGATAGTGGGGAGCAATTATTATGCCAAGTGAGCCATTCCCATTCCCTGATGGCATGTTGGGTGGGGCTCACTGTCACTGCACATTGGAACATGCGTGTTGGAGGTCTATGGCTTTCTTCCTCTCTAGTCTGTGCCCTCTACTCACCACCTAGTTCTCTCTGTGCTTTTGTTTTGCTTTACTAGGCTTGATTCAGCACCTTACAGTACAATGCCTGGAGGTTTAGTTTTCTCACCGTAGAAATCAAATGAGTCTAGAGGTTATTTGAGTTTAATTATACTTCATTGAAACAATCAATGTAAAAGACTGAGTCATTCAAATGGTTGATGGTGGGACATTTAGGTGATTACAACTGTTGAACGGTTTCCCTTCTGCTAATGTTTTTTATTGAGCAAGATTTATACATAGGTTTTGGACTGAAGTTGGTGAGGCTGTGGCTATCACAGGCCAACATTTTAGAGAGGAAGGATGGAGAGAGGTCCTCCTGGGACCTGAAGCTGATCTTTCTGTCTTTATTTCCTAGGGAGCACTTCACAAATTTGGGTGCCTTTCCTCTGCAGGGACCATGCTAATCTTTTGCCATGCTGTCTCATTCAGAGCTTTGCAGGGGCCACCAGGGGACAAAAGGCAGGGACACTCCTGGGCCCTTAAGCTATTGCTCATTAAAGATGTTTCTTCGGAGGTGTCAGGGATCTAAAAAGTTGCTTTTGCTGAAAAATGATGACTCTTCACTTGAACCTCCAGATGTGCCCTGGATAACAAACAGCAGGGTTCGGTCGGCCTTCATTCTACATCTGTCTCCTTTATTACCTTAAAACCTGGGGCAGACTCCTGTTCAGCTTGTTGTAGGCAGCTAAATTAGATAGAAATATTATAAGCAGTGAGACAGGGCCAGGCCCCGAAGGAGAAAATATGGAAGACAAGGTGATTTTGCAACTTTGGAAGAGACAAAAAGGCCCCTGCTGTGGGCCAGACCTCAAGACAAAAGAGGAAACAAATGTAGCCACAGGTTTCCCTAAGGATGAGCATCAGGGATTGTTATTCTAAGTAGGTATCAATCACCTTTTTTTTCCCCTTGTTTCAGAACCTTTGTTTGTTTATTCACTCATTTTTATGGCCGGCTCAGCCCGCCCTGAGGGCAGGGCTGGTGCAGCATGTGGTGCCAGGGATTGGGGATCAAACTGCAGTCCCTGAAGCTGCCCAAGCTTTCCCAAGCAGGCGCTCGCTTTAGACCACTGAACCATCCCTCCAGGCCCCTGTATCAATCACCTTGAAAGAGCCCAAATGAGTCACTAAACTCAGCCCCCAACAGGAAGAGAGCCTGTGCCATACACATGCCCACTTGCTACATGACTCATTTCCCAATTTGGTACTGGATTTCATCTAATTTACCTGAGCAATGGTGCTTGTAATCTCATTGGTTGACCATAGTTTTGTCCCACCTCATGCTCACCTAAGGAAATTGCCAGGCTCTTCACCACCTTAGACCCACCTCACGACATGGTTTTACTCTATAAAAGTCCCTAGAAGAGACAGCTTCCCTGGGACAACCTACTTGGGCCCCTCTTCTGTCCCTGTCTGGGACAGCTTTCTTTTCTTTTGCACCTTAGGGAAGGGTCTACAGGGTATTCAAGGTCTCACTACTAGATCGAATTTGTAATGATCCGCCCGTTTATAGCCCCCCAAGAGTGAGGATTACAGGCTTGTGCCACCATGCCCAGTACACCCCAGGGGTGAGGCCAGCATGGCAGGCCTGGGATTGAGCCCTGGCCCCACTCCTGCTTGCAGGCACTTTAACCCACTGAGCTATTTGGCTGGCCCTCTGCTCTTAACCTCTGTTCCTAAAATTCATTCTTTGGTTTTAGAGAACACAAACTTGTTCCAGGTACCTTTCAAGTCGGGAGTTTCATTCTCCTATATCAAACTGACGTTATGCACCCACACCCAGGGAGGTCTAAGCACTACTGACACGACAAGGGTTGAAGAGCCCTAACTGTACTCAGGTGTCTTATTGCTGAGACAAAATAGCCAAAGCCCAGAGTTAAAGGAGGAAAGGTTTAGCTAGAGGTGGGGTGGTGCATACCTGTAACCTCAGGGCAGGGATCTGATGGTCTCTCAGTATGACCTGTTATACCTGGGGAGAAAGAGCAGCAGGAATGAGGAAAAATAGACAAGAAGAGAAGAGCAGGGTCAGGCGGTGGCGGGTCTGCCTGGTTGGCCACATGACCCTCAGAACAACAGTATGGGTATCTATTTATACCTTTGCAAAGTTAGTAACACATGACACAAGGTTGCCTAGCTAACAGCTGATGTTAACCAGTCAGGATGCTTATCTCAGGACTGAGGTAGCATGACTGCTTCAGGCACTGAGACCTAGTCCCACCTTCACACATTTGATCCATTTCCAGCCTTTGTGGCTCCCAACACCCCAGCACTCAGGGACTGAGGCAGGAGGATTGTTGCAAGTTCAAGATTAGCCTGGGCCACAAGGCCAGCCTGAACTACATGGTGGGACCACGTCTCAAAGAAAAAAAAAGGAGGAAAGGGTTGTTTAGCTCTCTGTCTGTAGAGGTTTCAGTCCATAATCATCTGGCTTCAAGGCAGGCTGTCACAGAGGAGAAAAGTTCATGTTGCTCACGAGGTAACAAAAGCAGCAAGGGCAGAGGGACAAGTATCTCTCTGTCCCTTATGTTGCATGCAGGCCACCAGTCCTAGGGAGGGCACAACACTCATATCCCTACTCCTAGTCAGAACTGCGCCAAAACAATCAGTGGACTGATTTATGACCACACAGCCTTGATCCCAGCACCACACACTGCAGATCCAGCTGCCTCTGAAGCCCTACCCCTCATGGCTACAGGGGCTTTGCAGAGACATCTAGACATAAACCGTAACACCTCCCCCAGCCCCCCTCTCCCCACCTACCTCAGACTGACGTCAGGACGGGAGATTTACAAGGGCATCCATGGCCAATGGGTGCCTAGACATCTCTGCGTCTCCAGTCATTGCCCCAAACCTACAGTCAGTCACCTTGGATCCCAGCGGATCTTCCGCAGCCCTGAGACAACCTCAAGTGGAAAGCAACCATCTCGTGGAGATGGGTTTGACCCTGAAGCAGTGAGGACTTCTGTGGAGCCACCTTGCAAAATGAGAACTGAGAGAAGGAGCAATCAGATCCTAGCCCACTCTGCAGGTTGATGAAGGCAAGGCTCACTCTTCTGTCAGCAGCCAGTCTGAGCTTCTCCATCAGGGCTGAGGCCCGTGTATGCTCAGGCTGACCACCCTCCCTATTTCCTCTGACTTCTTTCTTTCTTTCACTTTATTTATTTATTTGTTATGGCGGGCTCAGTCTGCCCTGGGGGTGGGGCTGGTGCAGCATGTGGTGCTGGGCATCGATCTTTGGTCCCTGCAGTTGCCTAAGCTTGCCTAATCAGGTGCTCTAGACTGCTGAGCTACCTCGCTGGCCCTTTTCCTCAGACTTTCTAACCCAGGCTAGCAAGTCAGCCTATGCCGCTCACTGCTGCGTCCTACAGAGCAAGACAATGCATCTGGAACCTCTCTAGGCCGAGCTGAGGTCTCCTCTTCCCCTTTCAGGGTCTGGTGACAGTTCTCCTCTTAGCATATGTGTTTCTGCTGTGGGCCCTGGGCCCACTTTCTGCTCTTGCCTAGTTGCCTCATGGCCATGTTTTCAAAGTGTCATGTGAGAAGACAGCCTTGTGACCATCCTCACCAATCCACGATACATTGAGCGTTTAAATAGTAAAATTTATTGCAGTAAAAGACACACTGCCATTAATGCCCCTCAGTTTTTTTCTGGGGGTGGGGGCGTGGTTCCTTTTAAGACAGGGTCTCACTATATAGCTCAGGCTGGCCTTGAACTCACTTTGTAGCCCAGGCTGGTCTTGAACTTGCAGCAATCCTCCTGCCTTAGCTTTCTGAGTGCTGGGATTACAGGTGTTGCCCCACAATGTTCAGCATGTTCACTTTGGACACGCTTATCTATCATTCTTGCCATTTTGTGAAGCAGTTCTGGAAGTCCTCTGTCATGAGTGTCTTTAGCTATATGGGTATGGCTGCCTCAGTGTCTTTTTTATTATTATGTATTTGCTTGTAGGGTCTCACTATGCAGCTCAGACTCATGGTGATCCTCCTGTTTTCAGCCTCCCCAGTGCTGCAATTATAGTCATGCACCACTACCCCTGTGCTTTGGCCAGCTCAGCCAGCCCTGGGGATGGGGCTGGCACATGTGGTGCCAGGAATTGAACTGAGGTCCCTGCACTTGCCTAAGCAGGTGCTTTAGTCTGCTGAGCTATCTTTGCTGGCCCTCAGTATCTTGAAGGATTTAAGGCATTTAACTCTCAGGTCATTTGGATAGTGTGGGAAGAGCCAGAAGTCACACAGTGCCAGATCCAGTGAATAAGGTAGAGGAGGACACATCGCAATGTGTTTAGGAGCCTGCCTTTCCACTGGGTGACACTTGACAGCAGCATTAGCTGTATTTTTTTTTTTTTTTTTTTTTTTTTTTTTTTTTTTTTTTTTTTTTTTTTTTTTTTTTTTTTTTTTTTTTTTGTCTTTTTGAGACAGGGTCTCACTACGCAGTTCAGGCTGGTCTTGAGCTCACTTTTGTAGCCCAGGCTGGTCTTGAACTCGCACTAATCCTCCTGCCTCAGCCTCCAGAGTGCTGGCATTACAGACGTGTGCCACCACGCCCGGCTATTAGCTGTATTTTTAATTGTATAAAGATAATTGTGAAAGAGAGTTTTCAAGAATTCTTCAGAAAGTGGCAGAGAGGGCCAGGGAGATAGCTAAGGGGTACAAGTGCCTGCCTGGCAAGTGCAAGGTCCTGAGTTCGATCCCCTGGTTCTGAAAAAAAAAAAGTAGCAGAGAATAGTGGGATAAGTGTGTCCCAAGTAAGAGGATTGAATGTTCACCTTTTTTTTTTTTTTTTTCTTGTTTCAGAACCTTTGTTTATTCACTCATTTTTATGGCCGGCTCAGCCCACCCCGCAAGCAGGGCTGGCGCAGCATGTGGTGCCGGGGATCGAACCGCGGTCCCTGAAGCCGCCCAAGCTTTCCCAAGCAGGTGCTTTAGACCACTGAGCCATCCTGCCGGGCCACCTTTTTTTTTTTTTTTTTGAGGCTGAAAGAGAAGGATCATGAATTTGAGACCAAGCTGGGCTACATAGTGAGATCCAAAGAGAGAGAAAGAGAAGCAGAGAGGCAGAGAGAAAGAGAGGGAGATGAAGAGGGACAGGGGGAGAGGGAGAGAGGAGAGAAGATGGAGGAGGAAGAAGAGGGGGAAGAAGAGGAAGAAGAGGAGGAAGAGGAGGAGGAGGAGGAGAAAGGAGAGAAAGTTCTTTTTGTATTGTCCAGGCTGGCCTGGACAATAGGGCTCAAGGGATCTTCCCACTTCAGCCTTCCCAGTAGCTGGGACCACAAGCACACACCACTGAACCCAGCTCTCAATTCTCATATAATCACATATTTTATGACTCTAATCACTGAGGTTATTTATTTACTTGGTATAGGGTTTCCCTACACAGTTCAGACTCAAACTGATCCTCCTGTCTCAGCCTCCTCAACATTGGGATTACAGGCATGTACTACCATGCCTGGTTTTGGTGGCCAGCTCAGTGTGCCCTGGGCAGGGCCTGCACAGGGGATCAAACCCAGGTCCTTGTGCTTGCCAGGCAGACCCTTAGACCACTGAGCTATCTCTCCAGCCCCACTGAGGATTTTTAAAAATATATTAGTACAGGGTATACAAGGTCTCACTACGCAGATCAGACTCACAACGATCCTCCTGACTCAGCCTCCCAAGTGCTGGGATTACAGGTGTGCACCACCATGTCCAGTCTCGATCGCTGTCTCAGTGCAACCTGCAGTTAGGGCTGGCACAGGCTGGGGATCGAACCCCCAGCCCCTGCATCTGCCTAAAGCAGGTGCTTTAATCCACTGAGCTATCTTGCTGGCCCTTCCACTGAGGATTTTTATAGAGCAGAAATTTTTCTATCTCCTCTCTTAGGTTCAGAGAGTTAGTCCTGTAAATTTAACTGATAAAAAAATAGACAAACAGGACAAATGCATGGATTTTACTGTTATTATTATAATTATTTTCTTTTCCTTGAAGTGAAACCTTCTGGAGCCTTAAACCCTTTTAACAAAGGAGAATGGTTTGGCCTTGTAAAGGTGATAAATCATGGACAAGGGTAGGAAATCTACGGAGGAAATGGGGTGGGGAGGCGAGGTTCACCTTCACTTGGCCTGGGCAGACCCATTTTTTGTGGCATCTCTGTTGGTGACATGGCATCTTCGTTAGTTGGAGTCATTTTCTTCTTGGCCCACATAGTTGCTATCCTCTAAAGAAAAGTATGCCCTGCTTGGAAGCAGAGAAGGAAAGGGCAGGAAACTACCTTTAGCTCAGAATAATCCTTACATGAAAGCAGCACGTTTCATGCTAGCATATCCTATCTTGTAGGCTGGCCTCAAACTTACCATGAATTGAAGGTTGGCCTAGAACTAGCAGTGATACTCCTGCCTCAGCCTCCTAAGTGTGGGATTACAGATGCACACCACCACATTTGGCAAGAGCTGTTTGCTTTGAAGGATCCTTTGGGTTCTCATTTTAAAGCAAAATTTTTCAATCCCTGCCCTGGAAGTACAGTCTTGGTTTTAAGAGCGTCCAGGCCATTTAAGTTAATGAAACCTTTTCCTGCTGAAGAGGGCTCGGCCCTCCATCAGCCAAAGGATAACCACTCCCTGTTTCCGCTTCCTGAGTGTCCCAGTCCTTTCTCTCTCCCGTTAATTGCTCTGTTTTCCCTGCTTTTCCCTCCGGATTTGTCATGCAGTTCTCTCTTGCTAATACCTAGCTGCATTCTTTTGGAAGAAAATCAGTTCCTTTAGACATGGGAAACACTGCCATAGCACTAGATTTCAGGGCTTGTCTAGCTTTGGCCCCAACTAAAGAGTTCTTTTGGATGTAGGCTTTTACTTTCTGAGTCCACGAAGCTCCAAATGTGTCTTGGAATCACACAGCGAGGACCTCAGCTCAAGGTCAACGAGCCACTGATCTTTGCTAGGTGAAGAAAACGCTTCAAGCCCAGGTTGGCTGCCACATGAGTTCTTCCGGACTTCCCACCATGGGCACCCTTTCTGCTCCAGATTCAGGCATCACCTTGCTTTCTGCCCTTAGGGGGGCTGTGTCCCAGAGGTAGCAGGGTGACTGGGGGGGCAGGCTGAGAAATTAACACAGCCCCATGGAGTTCTCTACAGGTAGGTGCTGGCGCCCCCTGAGGTGTGTTCTGTGACAAACCAAGGGTGACAGCACTGCCACAGCTGCTGCACCCTGACCAAAGGGAGTGGAGCACTTATGATGCTCCTGGGTAGGGCTGGACCCAATGGTCCTGTCACACTATTTTCATGAATTCAGCACTGATTCGCTTATTGCCCATCCTGACTGCGCTGTGGGCTACATCAGGGCCATGGCAGCTGCATGTTTGGGGTCACCAGTGTCAGAGTGGAAACAGATTGCACACCCTCTGTCCAGCTCGAAGCTGGCCAGCAAGCTTCACCAGGAGATGGGCTGACAGAGTGAGCCAGTGTGTACGGGCTCCTTCAAGCCCTTGATAATGAATAGAATGGAATTTTTTGGGAGACAGGGTCTCACTATGCAGCTCAGACTGGCCTGCACTTACTACACATACCAGGCTTTCTTTTTTGGTACTGGGAATCAAACTTATGACTTCATGCTTGCCAGGCAGGTACTGTGCCACTAAGTTATATTTCTAGTCCTATATATATACAAGGCTGGCATAGAAGAATTTGTAGTGATCCTCTTGCCTCAGCCTCCCTAGTACTGGGATTACAAGTGTGTACCATCACACCTGACTTATCCTGCCACAGTACTTTCTTTTTTTTTTTTTTTTTTTGTCTTTTTGAGTCAGGGTCTCAGTATGCAGTTGAGGCTGGCCTTGAGCTCACTTTTGTAGCCCAGGCTGGTCTCGAACTCACACCGATCCTCCTGCCTCAGCCTCCCAAGTGCTGGGATTACAGGCGTGCGCCACCACGCCCGGCCTGCCACAGTACTTTCAGAGTCTTTAGTGTGAACTCATTCATTACATTTAATAGTTACCTCGATGTTGCTAAGGTCTTTAATGATCTAGTTCTTAGGATCTTACATTTGTTTTACAACTAGCTTTTTGCTTTTTATATTCCCTTTCCCAACCTGGCATGGTGGTGCAGACCTGTAATCCCAGCACTAGGGAGTTTGAGGCAGGATTGTTGTGATTTTGAGGCCAGCTTGGGCTACAAAAGTGAGCTCAAGGCCAGCCTGAACTGCGTAGTAGACCCTGTCTCAAAGAAGACAAAAATAAATAAATAAATAAATATGAATAAAAATGAAAATATGTTTGTTTCCTTAGTGTGAGATAGGTTTTATGACGCAGTTCAGGCTAGCCTCGGACTTGCGGCAATCCTCCTGCCTCAGCCTCCCCAAGTGCTGAGATTACAGGTGTCGCCCCACATTGTTACAGCTACGTGTTTGCAGTAATACTGACATCATTCGTAGCAGCATGCTGGAGCGCGCCCCTGTTCATCCTCTTCATTCCTTCCCTTCCCCTCCACCTCTGGGTCCTCCTTCTGTCTGTGAAAGCTCTATCTCCCAATTTACTATTCTCTGTCTTGTATTTTGCTCTTCTATCGGGGTCCTGTGGGCCTCAGACACACTGCCATGGCATCGTTTCCGGTTGATGATGCTACTGTACCATGTTAGTTCATGCATGCTGCACTCGTGGCCAAGAGCTTGGGGCCTGGTCCCTGGGAGAAACTCAGGCTTCACAGGCATTATCTCTGCAGAGCCCCGTGCAGACTCTGGCAGGCAACAGCATAGTACCATGTGTACGGGTTTACACAGCAGTGTGACGCTCAAAGTCGCCTTCTGCACAATGTGGCTGCGTGGCAGGGAGGCAGCCACCAGAGGACACTGTGGAGCGCAGAGCCAGAAGGACTGCCCCATGGACTCGAGCCAGCCTTGCACATCTGGAGACAGCTTTTCCTACGCCCTGCAAGGTGCAGAGGTCACCAAGAATGCTGCAAGCATTGCATTCCGAATAAGATTTAGGAAACAGGTAGCTTCATAAATAGTCTGAATACAGCAGATCCACTACACCGTAGCACTTTGCCCACATGGACATGTAGGCATTTCAGTGGCAAGGTAGTAGCCCAAGGTATCTATGTGCAGGTCTTCATCGAGTCATTTTCTTCATCTGGAATACTTGGTTGGTTTTCACTTTTTTGCTCTCTCCTGTCATTCCTGAGCCCAGAACTTTGCTCCTGCTTACAATTTACTCAGCTGAATACCCGGAGGAAGGGTTGTGGTGGGAGTGCTGTGACTGCAGCCCAGGCTCGGGGTGCTCACATCCCCTGGCCGCATCCCCAGGAGAACAGCAAATTGTGGGTGTGTTCTCCTCAGAGAGTCTAATCAGTGACAGTCTGCAGAGTCACCCTCCACAGCCCACATTCTCATGTGTGTGTACATTGAAGGCTTAAGTCAGCAGGGACAGGTGTTCAAATCCCGGGCATCCCAGAGGTGGTTGTTGAACCGGATCTGGATCTGAGCTCGCAGCCCTCGGGAACAGCCTGCTTGGTGGGCAGGATGTGCTCACCAGGATCCCTGGGATACTGAAGCCGAGGTGGGAGGAGTGAGAGGCTGAGGCTACCCCGGGCCACAAGTGAGATCCTGTCTCCAAAAGAAAGAAGAAAAAGCTGAGTGTAGTGGTGCAGCCTCCAGTACTCAGGAGGCCATTGCAGGAGTGTCATGAGTTAAAAGCAAACCTGGGTTACATGGTGAGTTTGAGGGCAGCCTACACTACATAGCAAGACTCTGGGTCCAAAAATAAATAAATAGAAATAAAAGAAAGAATATCTTTGTAAGGTGGTCATAGGCCATGTCAGAGAGTTCATGTTAACAGTGCGGTTTTTTGTTTGTTTGTTTGTTTTGTTTTTTAAAGAATTTTTTTTATTTTATTTTTTTCTTGTTTCAGAACTTTTGGTTGTTTATGTATTTATTTTTATGGCTGGCTCAGCCTGCCCTGAGGGCATGTGGTGCCCGGGATCGAACTGCGGTTCCTGCAGGTGCTTTAGACCACTGAGCCATCCTGCCAGGCCCCCAGTGCAGTTTATTTTGAACACTGAGTTTTGTTTGCCTGGGGCCCTGGGCCACCTACACTGTGTTCTTTACATATCTGGGGGCCTAGAGATGGAGTAGTCACACAAATGTTCCATGTCACATGAATCTAGGTGACCCATCCGCCAGCCCACATGAATCCTCGGCCATCAAGGCTCTGTGCATGATACCTCCTAGATGCTGTTATATTTTTATTTTTCTGTCCCTGCTTCAATCTCTATGATTTTGCTGTAATAAATCCTAACCATGAGCATAATGGTCCTGCATTCTCTGAGTCCATTTGTAAATGACTGAAACTGGGGTGATTTGGGGGCCTCTCAATAAAACCCTTTACACACTTGTATGTGTGTGTGGGATTCTGTGCACCAACAAATATGCGTATTTTATTGGTGGTTTAAGAAGCTTGCAAGAACACCTGGCTGCTACACTTGATTTCTGCGGTATGTTCTATTTTTAGAAACCAATCCTTAGCAGCTGCAGTTCCATTACTGAACATCTTCTAAATGCTTATTGGCCATTTTACTTTTTCCCTCTAGATTGTCTGCTCACATTCTTTTTCTTCACTGAGCTTGAATCTAGAAAACGGTGAGCCTATTCACATATACACAAAGGAAATCACATTTTGATTTCCCTGTTGGTGCATGGAGCTTAGCGCTTTCTGTATGGTAAGCGATTTGCTTTGTCCCAATAATCCCTAAAATTACTCACCCCTCAGGAATACCAGCTTCTTCCAATAACTGTTTTTCTTCTTCCCTGCCTCTGTTTCTAAGGTCAACCCTAACCTCCAGCCCTTAGGCTTCTTTTTCTCTAGGCAAACCTTTCACGCCCTGGGTTTAGTTGGCCTAATACATGCACATCCAGTCTTATTATTTTCTTTCTTTCTTTTGGGGTGCTAGGGTTTGAATGTTGTGCATGCTGGCAAGTTCTCCACTCAGTTTACCTGTATCTTCAATGTTGTCACTGCAGAGTCAGACCTTTGGACTCGCACATGTGATTAGCATAACCCTCCCATGAATCCAGTAGCTTCTGTCCTCAATCCCGCTTTGCAGATGCCAGATTAACCTTCTTAAAGTGCTGATTTCATTATGTTGCATTCTTGCTCAAGCCCTTGGAGATTGTCTCCAGCTCCTCTTAGCAGACCCAAAAATCTCTGGGGCTAGACTTGGAGATGTGCCTGTGGCCTGCCCTGCCCACTTGTTTCCTCATAGAATCGAAGCCAGAGAGAGAAGTGTTGATATCGGCAAGGGCCATGTCTGTGTGGTCTGTCAGATGTGCCCAGGTGTTGAAGGTTGAAGGGGTGACGATGTGAAAGGCTGGTTCAGGTGATTCTAAAGCGAGTGTGCTATTCACTGGTAGAATCAGTTTGAAGAAGTAGCTCACGTTAATAAGATTGTGTGCGGCGGATGCCAGACCCTGATTCTGTGTGCTGTTATGTATGGCCTTTGCTTCTAGGGACTCTTTGTTCTCTAGGGCTGGGGATTGACGCGAAGGCCTCATGCATACAAGGCAAATAAATATCGCTCCACATAAAATTTTAAAATTTTGGTTATAAAATAGATACTTATTATGGAAAAGTATCTTTTTATTATGATTACAGTTTATTACAGGGAAACATAGACATTAATATCTGCAAAGGTCAAGAGACATTTGAGACAGAACCCATGAACTTCCTGCTGTCTCCTCTCAGTGCAATTGAGAGATAGCACTTAATCCTCCACACACAAGGTTGACTTCTATCTGGGGAGGCTCATCTGGGCCTCAGTGTACAGGGTTTTACTGGCAGTTGACCACTTATGGCTGATATAAGAAAATATCACAGGTGGGTTTGTTTAGACAACGAAAATTTGCTTTCCTATAGTTTAGGAAGTGATTTCCTCTGAGGCCTCTCTCCATGGCTTGTATGCAGCTATCTTCTCCCTGCATCTCACATCTTCCCCGAAGGAGCCCAGTCATCTCAGATTAGGACCAACGCTAGGGATCTCCTTCTCTGTAAATCAGTCACTTCTAAAGTACCGGCAGCTTCATATTTCACAAGAATTTAGCAGGGAAGGCGCACAATTTAGCCCATGTTAGCCACCTATGTACCACCAATGACAGGCTGTGGTTTCAGTGTTGTTTGTCCCCCAAGATTCATGTGTTGGGAGCTTGGTGAGGCATGTAGAGAGGTGGATCCTAGGGATGAGGATGTTGTCCCATCACAGAGCATCTGCCTAGCATGCATGGGGCCCTTGGTTCCATCTCCATAGCTATAAATAATAGAAATAAAAACTCCTATGCCTACTACATCCTCATAGGAAGTCCTAGGTCGCTTGAACGTGTTGCCTGGAAGGTGGTTATGAGACCCAGATCTCCCTGTACCTTCCTCTTCAGTGACATGAACCTGTCATCTTCCCACAGGTGTCCTCCATTACCATCTGTCATGGTTCAGATGGCAATCTGTCCAGCCAACAAGTAATCTTTTGAGATGACTTAGGTAAGCAGATCCTCACCAGATCCTGAACCATGCTGTTTGAACATGCAGCCATCAAAATCATGAACTATACCTCTCTATAAAGTTAGTCTGGTATAGCAGCCTGGGTTGGAATTTGTTTTCATGGAGGGTTTGACGTATTCTGCTCCGTGCTTTTCTTTTTCTTTTTTCTTTCTGTAATTTGCTTATTGTGTTTCTCTGGTTTTCACTGAACACACAGTGCAAACAAAGACAAAGATTGAAGCAATTGTTTCAAATATGAGCTCACACTAAAAACACACATGAGCATCAGATACTGACTTTTTTTGTGGGACTGGTGTTTGAACTCACAACCTTGCACTTGTCAGACAAGCATTTGTGCCACAGAGCTATCTCCCTAGCCCCAAGCATCAGATACTGAAATGTGACTTTTCTCCCATCTTTATTCTGGAGAGGAGGAACCCTCCTCATCATCTTCCTTGTCATCATCATTGAACGAGCGGGGGAGGGGGAGTGATCTCACCTCGGGATTCGGAAGCTGCACTGCTGGATTGCTGGCTGTTTGGGGCAAGGAACTGCCCAGTTGCTAAGGCCACTTCAGTGTGCAGGCATAATAATCCTTGGTTTACACTGGTCTGGGGTAAGTCCAAATTTGATGCTAACTGGGCAAGGTTCAAAAGCAGTCCCTGATTTAACCAAGAAGGTCCTGTGGAGATATCTGCGATATAACTTTCTAAAGCCTTTGGCACAAGTGATTCAGTGAGTTTCAGGTCCTTCGGGGAGCGTTTGCCCGACTCCAGGCCAAAGGACATCCCCATTCGCTTCAGTACTTCCATGTCATGGATCTCAAAGGTGCCGTCAAAATTAAAATGATATTCAAACTTGTCACTGGAGATGCTGCCATCTATGACTATCTTCCTGCTGGTGTTGATGATTATAAAGGGCAGCTGAATGGTGGAGTTCAGCGCTGGAGAGCCCTGGTTTTGCTGTTTATGGAAAAGTATCTTGATGTTTGGGAAGAAAAGGAAAAAAACTATACAATGATTAAAATATTAAAATTTTATGTAAGTTTATATCTAAAACTCTAGAAATGCTATTAATGTTTGGCATATATTCTACAGTATTTTTCTACACACTTAAAAAAGGGAAGGGCTGGGGAGACAGCTCAATGGAGTAAGTGCTTGCCTGGCAAGCGCAAGGTCCTAAGTTCAATCCCTGGTAACACCAAAAAAAAAAAAAAAGGTTTGCTGTGGTACATCCCTGTAATACTAGCCCTTTGGAAGCTGAGGCAGGAGGATAGCAAGTTCAAGGCCAGCATAGGCCACATAGCAAAATTTTGTTTGAAACAATAACAAAAAAGAATTAGAGGGGTTGGGGAGATAGCTCCATGGCACAAGTGCCTGCAAGTCGTGAGTTCCAACCCCAGTTCCACAAAAGACAATTTAAAAAGAATTAGAATTTTATCACAGTTTATGCTCTTTATTACTATTGCATGATAAATAGTCTTTTTTTTTCAAACTTTTATTTATTTATTTATTTTTAATGGCCGGCTCAGCCTGCTGTGGGGGCGGGGCTAGCACAGCATGTGGTGCCGGGGATCGAACTGCGGTCCCTGACGCCACCTCAGCTTTCCTAAGCAGGCCCTTTAGACCACTGAGCCATCCCTCCAGCCCTAATCTTTAAAAATGAAATTTTAATCTAGGAGTGGTGTACTCCCCTGTAATCTCAGCACTTGGGAGCCCGAGGCAGGAGGACTATAGTAAGTTTGAGGCCATCCTAATAAACTCAAGTGCAGCCTGGTCTACATGGTGAGACTCTGCCTGGAAAAAAAAAAAAAAAGAAAGAAATTTGAATAGCTATGTCTCTTCCATCACTTAAACTAAGTACTACATAGGATTACTTCACATTAATAAAATTAGATTTTTAGCAATTGAACAATACGTTAACAAGCCCTTGCTTTCCACTCCCCTGTGGCTTCTCTCCGGTTGGCCTCTCCCAGGTCATTTCTACCCGGTTCTGGTCTGGTTCTGTGTGTCTTTCATTTGTCAAATTAGAGTGTAAGTGGTTGAATGACATAAAACTGCAGATGTAATACCATTTGGGGCCATAAACTTCACACACACACACACATACACACACACACACACACACACACAGCACACACAGCCTCATGGAGTGCTCATCCCACGGCTATTCGTCTTCCTTGTTACTCTTTCTCTCTGTGCCTTGCGAGTTATTTTGCAGTCGATGCTGGCGCCACCCTCCCAGCACTCTTCGCCTTCTTGAGCATCCCGGCAGCGACCAACTCAGCTCTTCGCGTGATGGTGGGGAGCTGGGTCGACTTCCTCAGCCCAGCAGCCCTGCCGCGCTGTCACCTGTCACTCTGCATTTGCTCACGCACGTGTTCTCATGGTAACCCCAACTGGCTTGGAAGTGTCAGAGGCAGCTGTGGCTGCATCCAGCGCAGCAGCCAGGCTCCTCGCCGTGGCCTCCATCTCTCACGATCCTCTGGGAGACTCACTTTAAATGTGCCTGAACTGTGGTTTTTGGCAGATTGTTACAGTAGAATATTGACTCTCTGATCTGAAGCCAGGCTTGTCTCAGAGATTGTCTGCTTTTCTAAGAGCTAATAATGAGAATTGATCAACAGGGCGGGCGGAGGCTAGAGGTAGAGGGAGGAAGAAAAATCCCTGATCACTGTTCAGAGAATACCGAGTCCTGAAGCGGCGAGGCAATTTATGGCTATTATTTTGCCTTGTTTCTTCCTCATCAGCGGTGAAGCAGGTTTTAATGGACATCGTACAGTTGAATTAAGACAGCGCAGCAAACAAAACAGAAACGCTGCGCTCTCTTTCTGTGAATTTCAGCACCACCACCACGCCCCTGCGGATCGGGCATAAGTACAGGAAGCCCCTGGGAAGTACACTATCGTTCAGTGTATTGGAATTTGACTATGGCCCTGGAAGCTTGGGGAGGTGGAGTCCTACTTGTGCCCTAGGGAAAGAAAGAAATACCTCATTTTGAATAATCGTTGTTCCCCATCCCCAGAACAAACACTCAGAAAATGCATATGTATGGCACAAGGAGAAGGCAGCGGTGATGTAAGCTAATGATTGTTTTTAAAAATTGGGACTAACTTCCTTTCTTCTCTCTCTCCCTCTCTCCCTCCCTCCCTCTCCCTCCCCCTCCCCCTCCCTTCCCCCTCCCGTCCCTCTCCCCTCCCCCTTTCCCTCTCTTTCTCTCTCCATCAGCTTGGTTTAGAGCTGAGGAGCAACCTAGGGCCTTGTGTGTGCTCCACAAGGAGTCTACCAAGCTCCATCTAAGCTGGTTTCTTTTTCCCCCAGTACTGGGATTGCACCTTGCCACTGAACTAAATGTCTAGTCCTTTAATTTTGTTTTACTTTGGGGCAATCTTGCTGTGTTGCTCAGGCCAGGCTGAAATTTGAGAGCTTCCCATCTCAGCTCCCCAGAGGGTGGGCTTATAGATGTGTGTCACTGTCCCTGGCTATTTTACTTCATTTTAGTTTATTATTGATCCTACTTTTTGTTTTTGTTTGTGAGACAATCTCTCCTTGCGTAGCCTAGGTTGATCTCGAAGCAGCCATCTTTGTCGCAGTGCGCAGCACTGTGCCTGCCTAGCTTGCTTTAGTGTACGCTGGCACCCTGCCCCCTGAGCAGCCTGTAAGCTTGGCGGGAGGCGACTTCTGTCCTATGAGTCCCACTGTCAGGTGCCGGATCTGACTGACTGGCTGTCCCTCTTGGGAAGCCCTACAGCCCCCATGCATCTCCAGGGCCCGAGATACTTCCTCCTGCCTCACCTTTGCAGCGATCAAGCAAAGCAGAGGTGATTTTCTCCAAAATGGGGTATTTTATTGTATTTATATTTTAGGGAAGGATCTACAGAGTGTTCAGGGTCTCACTACTAGATGGGGCTCGTAGTGATCTGCCTGCTTACAGCCTCCCAAGAGCTGGGCTTGCAGGTGCGTGCCACCACGCCCAGTCTCGATTGCCGTCTCTGCATGCCCCAGTTGGCAAAGATGGGACATATTGATGTTTGGGATCAAATACTTTTGTACATGGCAAGGGGTGTCTCTTCCTTGCGTGCTCCCCATTTCCTGAGGTGGTCATCCCCTCCTAGGGCCTGAACGTTGGGCTACCTCCACAGCCTTTTTGAGAAAGAGTTTTGATAAATTGCCCAGGATGAAATCAAAGGTGATCCCCTTGCCTCAGCCTCCCAGGGTGCTGGGATTAAAGGCATGTGCTACCCACCTGGCTTCTCTTTCTTATTCCTATTTATAGGAATTCTAGATAAGAGAGATAGGCCATTTCTATGCGGATTTATATGTATTTCTTTTCTTTTTTTTTTTTTTGTGTGTGAGACCAGGATTTGAACTCACAACCTTGCACTTGCCAGGCAGACACTTGTGCCACAGAGCTATCTCCCTAGCACCATTTTATTTATTTCATTATTTATTCTTTATTATGGCCTGCTCAGCCTGCCCTGGGGGTGGGGCTGGTGCAGCATGTGGTGCCTGTGATCAAACTTCGGTCCCTGTGGTTGCCTAAGTTTGCCTAAGCAAGCGCTTTAGACTGCTGAGCCATCTTACCAGCCCTTCCTTTCCATTTGTGAATGTCTTTTGCTATTACAGCTAGTATTTCTTTTGCATGTAAAACTGAAAAATATTTTATGTGGTTAAATTTATCAGTGTTTTCTTTCTTTCTTTCTTTCTTTCTTTTTTTTTTTTTTTTTTTTTTTTTTTTTTTTTTTTTTTTTTTTTTTTTTTTTTTTTTTTTTTTTTTTTTTTTTTTTTTTTTTTTTTTTTTTTTTGCAGTACTGGAGATAAACTCAGGACCCTGTGCTTGCCAGGCAAGCACTTGTTCCACTGAGTTACCTCCCTGGCTCTATTGTATCAGTGTTTTCTTTAATGACTTCTGATTCTAAAATTCTAGGGCTGGGGAGATAGCTTATTAGAATAAGTGCTCGCCTGGCAAGCACAACATCTCAAGTTCAATCCCAGCTACTGCAAAAATATAAAATAAAGTCCTAGTAGCAGGGCCTCTCCCTACTCTAAGGTTATAAAGAAATATTCTTTTGTTTTCACTTGTCTTTTGGATAGTCTCACTGTGTAGTTTGACTGGCTCTGAACTGACTATAATCCTCCTGCCTCAGCTTCCCTAGTATAGGTTTGCACCACCACATTGTCTAAAAGATATTGTTTTATTTTTATCTTTTTTCCTTCTTTCTTTCTTTTTTCTTTCTCTTTCTTTTCTTCTTTTCTCCCTCCCCACTTCTGTCCATCTTACTGTATGCTGTGGATAGTAATTTGCAATATTGACTGATTTTTATATTCATGTAGTTTTAGAAATACATAAAGCAAACAGTCTGCTCTGAGCAGGGCGGGAAGTAGAGCTATCATACAAGACTTCTCAGGCTTCATTTCCGGAACCCTTGGGAATTTAGAGTTTGTGGAAAAGGAAGGAGGAGATTTTCAGAAAGGGGCGCCAAGTACTGGGGAAATGAGGCCGAAGGTGGGATCTCGGGACTCCTCTCTCATGTGCCACGTGTTGCTTGCTCTGGCCAGAAGGGGAGCCAGAGAGATGGATGCTGGGCTCCAGACCATCGGTTGGGCCTGGGTGTCTCAGTCAGGCAGGCCAGGCAGAGTCCTGAGTTCAATCCCTGGTACTGCAAAACAACAGCAAACAAACAAACCAAACTGAATTAGACTCCTTGGTTCCTGGTACCTAATTACTGGCCAGGATTTATTTATGTATTATACTGGATTTTGGACCCAGGCTCATGTACACTAGACACTGACCTATATCCTTCACTTAAAAAAAAATTCTTTTTTTAAAGCTGGGCGTGGATCTCAGAGTTTGAGTTTGAGGCCATCTTAGGTTACATAGAGTTCAAGAATAGCCTGGAAGAGACTACAAACTGGGAGAGAACCTGCCTCAAAAACCAAAACAAAGAACTAATATATATAGTTTTTAAATTATTTGTTTATTTATTTATTTATTTATTTAGAGACTGAATTGTTATTTCTCCCCACCCTTCTCTAGGGATTGAACTCAGGGACTTTGCATTGAACCACACCTCTATCCTTATTTATTTATTTATTTATTTATTTTTATCTTATGGCAGGGCATTGTTAAATTGCCCACATTGGGCCTTGAACATGAATTCTCTGTCTCAACCTCTTGAGTGGCTGTGATTCCAGACATGTACTACTACTGCCTGGCTCCTGTGTTATTTTGTTATTTCCCTCCTTGCTGTGAAAATCCCAGAGAAAATCAAGTTAATAAAAGAGGAAAGTTCATTTTGGCACACAAAGAGAGAGAGAGAGAGAGAGAGAGAGAGAGAGAGAGAGAGGGAGAGAGAGAGAGAA
>PVJA010010519.1:0-25896 GCA_004027025.1 Myocastor coypus | reverse complement strand
AAGAGATCAAAGCACAGCACCTTCTCATTCCCTATCTCGCTGCATTCTCTCCCAGGGCACCATGGTAGAGCTTTTCCATGGTGACCCACAGAGGCTTGGGACAGCCCAAGTAGCTCTCAAAATGGATTCCCAGGAAGCAGCAGGGCACGTAGCTCTGTGGCAGAGTGCTTGCCCAGCTATGTGAGGGCCTGGGTTTGATCCCAGCACCAAAGCAAACAACCCCCATTGTTTGGGCTGGGAGTGTCACTCAGTGGTAGAGCGTGTGGCTAGCATGTGTGAGGCCTTGAGTGAGTTTTGCTCCCTGCACCCCAGCACCCTCAACTCCCCAAACAAAGCAAAAACATCAATTTCTGTTAACACCTATAGGTGACTGCAAGACAAAGACAAGAACACATCAAAGGCCCAGGCCGCTCAGCTTTGGGGTGCTTCCCTGGCAAGTGTGGAGCCCCAGCTTCAAGTGCAGCCCTGAGAAGAAAACAAAAGCAAAAATAAGAACAACACACACACACACACACACACACACACACACACACACACACACACAGTTACCAAGAGTTGAGTCATTTTCTAATGGACTCTCTTCCCCTATAATAAAATGAAGTTAATGATAATCTGCGTTGTAGCTAACAAAATACACAATGAACAAAAACAGGATTGTGTGATATTTATCATTTTAAAGAGAAATGCTATAAATAAACATTAGATAGTTTGAAAATATCAAATAAGCTACAGGGCAGCAGCAGTGTATTAATGGGGAGTCTCAAAGTCCATCATTATTGGCATGTCAACTGATCTAAGGTTGGGAGGGCAAGTTACTGACCTGAAAATCACATTGCACACCCGTGTGAGATACGGCTAATTGGCTAATCAGAGTCTGAGAGACCCAGGGACTTTCTAGATAAATTCAGATCAGAGTGGATGCTATTAATAGGCAGATGGTGAATGGTACCGAAGGGCAGATTTAATTTATTTACTCTTTGTTTCTAGGTTTTGTAATTTTAATTAAAGAAGCGAGTAAAGAATAAAATCTTGTATAAATAATTTCTTCTTCCCAGTATGAAAGGTGTTGACGCATCACATCATTGAGTTGGGAAGATAAAGACAAGGAAAGGATTGGAATTTGGTGTGAATTAACATATCACAGGGTTCCCAAGCCTGGAAGAGGTGAGGAAACAAACACATGTGTTAATATGGCTCTGACTACAGAGGGGGCTGTCAAGGCATGCGGGCTTGCAGAGCCAAATGCGGTCGATTCCAAAAATGTAATTTCATCTGATAGATTTTATTATAATTAACACAGGGAGTTGTACCAGCTCAGAACTCTTAGCTTTATTATCTTGGGAGAAGCATTATGAAATGCATGCACTTATGAGACAGGCTTTGTATTTTGCAGAAGGTTTATAATGCTAACAGTCTTAGGGACCTTCTGGGATTGGGTCCCCTGGCTTACAGTTAGAGTTTCTGTTTGCGACCTCAAGCGTGCTTTACCTTGAACATTTAAAAAAAATCTTCAGTGGTATTTAATGGACCTTGGGAGATCTTCCGAGTGGGGACGTGGATTCATTGCTGTTACTTGTTGCAAAGCACAAAATTCATAGCTCGAGGAAGCTGAGCACCAGTATTAATGTGTAGACCTGGTTATCTGAATCTGGTAGGGATCATCTCTGACATTCCGCAATTCACAGTGAGAGTTTCCATGAGTGCACTGATGAGTTGGCTTTGCTGTCTAGCTTAATAATTCAGCAAAATCTTTGAGACTTGTAGGAAGGTAATGCAGTTGGGATAAACAATGGGAGGACCAATTCATGGATTTATTCCAACAGTGGATAGGGACAACAGTCCCTGAGGTTGCTGGAGCCAGATGAGAGCTATGCAGACATTAAAGCTCAAGGTTTCAGGCAGGATCCACCTGCAGGTCTGAGCTCAGCTAACAACTTGGATACTGTCAGAGCAGCCTGCCCTTTCCAACCTCTCCTTGGGAAACTAATTAGCAGAATAATAAAAAGGCAAGATCAACTCTTGTCTTCCTTGTTGGGGATATAAAAAACAGTAGTTCTAATTAGCAATAATTAAAATTTAATTAAGAAGCTCTTTGTGATCCTCCTCCCCGCTCCCTCTGCCAGTGCCTGCCAGCCCCTGGTGGCAGAGCTGTTTGTATTCCTGTGGTGCTGAATCACGGCTTAATCACAAAGCCTCAGATCACAGTTTATCCAGCCCTGAGCGCTAATCACCCCTGCTTTCCAAGAGGGACGAACACAGAGCCTAGATTTTAATAACATGAACAGAGCAATTACTTTCTTCAGTTTTATAATCATGCATTATGATTTGTTTCTCCTCTTTATCAGCTGATTACAGGTGCCATTATTTTTCTCCCATTTCTTAACTTTCTATCTCTTCCTCCAATTTTACCTTTTACTAGGATAAAAGGACAGTAGCAGACTTCAAAGAATGATAAATAGTTGAATTCAAACTTCAACGTCTGTGTTTTTTAAAGCAATGCAGAAAATCAACTTAGACTAAAACCATTGGCAAAAATTCAGGCTAAAAAATAATATTAATTGATTACTTTAAAAAACAATGCATTATACAGAGGGTTAAGGAAAGCAAAAATACTATGTGGTGTTTACTTCAAAGACGAAATGGTATTTTGGGCTTTAATTTGAATTTAGGATATTTAAAGTTGCAAAGGAGCTGGTTTGTATAGTTTCACATGATTACAGTGGTGAATTTTATCTTATATATACTTTATTTCAATAGAAAAAGGAACTCAAGCTCTGACTGTCCTAGTTTTTGGCAAGAGGATTAACCACATAGTTTATGGGGTTGGGGACCTCCAAGACTTGGTAGTTCATTATGAGCAAAAGGAAATAATCAAGAACAGAGGAAAATTAGGTTTTTAAAAGCCACTGGGCTAAGAAATATAACCCCAGTTCTTTAATTATTAAGAGAAGGGCACTGAATCCGCTCCATTATCTTAATTATGTTTCTGGAGCAAACATTATTTCAA
The DNA here is from genome assembly GCA_004027025.1 of Myocastor coypus. Classification (NCBI taxonomy): domain Eukaryota; kingdom Metazoa; phylum Chordata; class Mammalia; order Rodentia; family Myocastoridae; genus Myocastor; species Myocastor coypus. The sequence continues at coordinate 22,889 of PVJA010010519.1, read as the reverse complement.
TGTGATAAAAGATGACACGACACTAAAGGTAAAGCCCGAACAGATGTTACATGAGTAACAAGCCAACAGGCCCCCTTTCTGGTAATTTCTTCCCCACTAGACATGTTCTCATTAATCTGTGATTAATAGGATTTGAGTGTAGTAAATGATGATGATCTATTGTCTGTCTTTGTCAAGCACCATGGAGGGAGTAATTTGTCAGCTCTGCTTTTGTGTGACTATTTAATAGCAAAGAGGGAGAGATAATCTTCTAATTGGCATCTATAGAGCAGAACTCAGAGAATACTGCCTGCATGGAAGGGCTCCTAAGTAATTCCTGTGCCTAAGGAGAGCAAACGTGTGCTCTGTACCTTTTATGTAATTGCACGTTCTACACAAAAAGGTGGGGGTGGGGATAAAGAAAAAAAACAGCAATGAAAGAATCATAAGGGATCATAAGGTAACATTTATTAACTTAGTCATGAGGATTTTGGTTTTTTTCTAGCTGTAATGACTTGCTAGCAAATGGCAGAAGAAAAAAAACCTACTTTTGTTGAAAAAAAAAAAAAATAGTTGCCCAGACAGACCAAAAAAACTATACAAAATAGAAAGCCACCACCATCATCATCACCTTTAACAACGATGTCCTCATCCTATGACAGTGAAAAGTTGAATAAGCCAATTAATCATCTGTTTTGAACCAAAGTAATGTGATCAGCCTTGGCAAGTCTGTGTACAATTGTCTGTAAGTATCTTTGAAGAATGATGTGTGAAATTGCTTGTCTCCTTGCCTTTCTTTCTAGGCTTAAAAACACAAGTTTTGCAGGTACTCTTCTACCTGCTGGAAATGAACAGGGCAAGGTCTCACTGCAAGAGAAACATACACAAAGTAGACAGACAGGAAAACGTGGCATATGAAGAAAGCCACTACTGATCAACCTTGAGGAGAAAGCAGCAAAGAATACAAACTGGAAAACAGTCCTAGAGGAAGCCTAATATGAGCAATATTAGGGATAGGTGCTCAGCAGAGGTAACTAATAAGGAGGAAAACTGAACTGAAAGCAATCTGACCTATGCCTGTTAACTGACTAAAAGTTTAAGAAGATTCACGAAGTCACTAGTGAACGTGAGAGGAAAAGATTCACTAGGAGATCCCTAGTGGGCACGAGAGGAGAAAAAAATCAATAATTTTAGAAGGTAATTTGTCAATATTTGTCAATTCATTACCAGTCTGTCAGTGTTGTTAGCAATTCTACTTGAACTATGCCCTAAAGAAAGCCATGCACAGGTGCACAGGGACACGTGGAAGAGTAGACATGGCAGCTTGGTATTTATTATTATTATTATTATTTTTTTTGTCTTTTTGAGACAGGGTCTCACTATGCAGTTCAGGCTAGCCTTGAGCTCACTTTTGTAGCCCAGTCTGGTCTCAAACTCGCACCGATCCTCCTGCCTCAGCCTCCCAAGTGCTGGGATTACAGGCGTGAGCCACCACACCCGGCTATTATTATTATTATTATTATTATTATTATTATTGTCTTTTTGAGACAGGGTCTTGCTATGCAGTTCAGGCTGGCCTTGAACTCACTTTTGTAGCCCAGGCTGGTCTCGAACTTGCACTGATCCTCCTGCCTCAGCCTCCCAAGTGCTGGGATTACAGGCGTGCACCACCATGCCCAGCTTGCAGCTTGGTATTTAATAATGAAAAAGAAAGCAACTAACATAGTTGCTAACGCTAGGTTCATACAATGGAATATTATTATTTAGCATCTTTAATAAATGAACCATTGTACCAACATGGCCAAGTCTTAAAAACATTACAGCAACTAGAAAAATGAAGCCAATTTTAGGAGGATGTTCAAGGTATGCTGTCCTTAGTATAAGGCATGCAGAGACACAAATGCATGTATATTGACACATATGTATGTGGTAGGACTGCAAAGACAAGCCTGGGAATGATACAGCACCAAGTCCAAGATGATAGTGTTCTCTGAGACGGGAGGAGAATGAATTTGGGAGGTTTCCATGGTATATCTAGTATTTCACTAAAAAATAAAAGCCTGAAGTAAGTAGAGTCAGCTGTGCACAGTGGTTGATGCACAGCTGTAGTCTCAGCTGCAGCTGGAGGCTCACTTGAATACAAGTGTTCAAAGTCAGCTTAGGCAGCACAGTGAGATTAACAACAAGAACACACACACACACACACACACACACACACACACACACACAAATGGAAAATATATAAAGACCTGGTGGTGCTGAGTGATAAGTGTTTCCTACGTTATTCTGTTTCTTTGTTTGGTTTTTAATCTTTTTGAGACAGAGTCGCACCATGCATTTCAGGCTGGACTTGAATTTACTCTGTAGCCCAGGCTGGTCTCAAACTCAGAGCTCATCCAGCCTCAGCCTCCTGAGTGTTGAGATTACTGGTGTGTACCATCACACCCAGCTTTCTCTATTTTCAGAGTGTTTGAAACAGCAAATCACTTTAAAAAGGGAAAAATAAATGCCCAAGATAAGGAAAATACATGGCTTCTAGTTTCCAGGTACTTATACTGTGGCAGGTGAGTGGACAAGTTCGCTAGTGGCTACTGTGAAGTTTGGTAAGAGTCCAAATATGTCCACAGAATGCCGCGTGTAGATATAGGCTGAAATATACACTATTTGTGGTATGTGGCCAGATTCCTTTAGTGTCAAGTGGTTGAACTGAAAGGTGTAGTTGACTTTTATTACTTTTATTGAGAGATAGCACTTGTACATCAAGTGGAGTCCAGTACAGTAATTCAATACATCTCCATGGTGTGAAGCACTTCCATCTCTTTAAACATTAATCACTTCCATTTTCAGAGCTTTCTTATTCTTTCTTTCTTTCTTTTTTTTTTTTTTGGTGGGACTGGGGTTTGAACTCATGACCTTGCACTTGCCAGGCAGGCACGTGTGTCACAGGGCTGTCTCTCCAGCTCCCTTATTCTTTATTGTTGACTCAAATACCTCTGCAAATTCAGGACATAATTGTGGTACAATAATTTTGAAGGTGTTTGTTTGGCTTTTCTGATGAAGGAGAAAGACTAGATTCTAACTTCTGAGAGCAGTGCCTAAGATCATCAGCCTCCTCGTCTCTCTAACTATTGTTTTCATGAAATGTAAGTTACTCTATTTATTTGTATCAGTTTCTAGACCTGTTAAAAAGTAAAGGGAAATGTTTAGATAATTTTCAAAGATTCCTTGCAACACTAAAAATTGTTTCTCCTTCCTCTTCCTCTTCTTCTTCTTCTCCTTCTCCTCCTCCTCCTCCTCCTCCTCCTTCTTCTTTTTCTGAAAACACCTTAGCATGAGGCTAAAATGGATGAGTCAGATTTTCCAAGATTTGTCCCCAAGTTAGTGATAAAAGTGTTTATCATGAAATGTTGTAAGTGCTATCAAAAGGCAAAGAAAAGCTTTTGTTCATAAAGGTGGAGGGAAAGTGCTCTTAAAGAGGTTGTGGTTAGATGTGGAGAAGGTAATCTAGAGATTTGGACAGAGAGGAATGGACAGACAGACAGACAGACAGACATCCTCAGGGAGCCTGTGGGAACCAGAGTGAGGAGAGGGGAATCAGATTATTGATAGAAGACCTGCAGATATCAGTTCTTTATGACAGGAAATTATGGATATCTTCAGAGATAGGGAGAAACACTTTGCCTTCTATTTTTAATTTCTGAACTTAGCAAGATTCTGCACAGGGCGATAACTTATAGATGAGGAAACGAGTTGAACTGCTTTGGCCCCACGTGCTGAGCTGCAAATATAGCCCCCGTGACTTAACACCTTCATCGTTCTGTCCTGCTGGATGATAATAATCTGACCGGTAGTAAGTCCTTGATAGTCAGCAGTTGCGGCCCTTGAGACTGTTCAGTCCTGGTTGAAAAATGAATTCTCTTTGAGAACACCAAGTTAGTAAAAGGCAGTGTGTCAGTGAAGGGTCAGCAGATCAGACATTAAGGTACGGCACCTCCAAAATCTCACATTCTGCTTTTGTTCAAGACAAAAGAGATCTTTCCCTGAAAAGAGATTTTTCCTCCTGCCCTTTATTTCAAAACCTTTTCTTCACCTTTTCTTCTTCTTCTTCTTTTAAAAAAATTTATTTATTTATTTGTTTGTTTGTTTATTTATTGTTTCAGAACCTTTGTTTGTTTTTTCATTCATTTTTATGGCTGGCTCAGCCTGCCCTGAGGGCAGGGATGGCGCAACATGTGGTGCCGGGGATCGAACTGCAGTCCCTGAAGCTGCCCAAGCTTCCAAGCAGGCGCTTTAGACCACTGAGCCATCCCGCGGGCCCCCCCCCCCCCCGTTTTTTTTTTTTTTTTCTATTTGGTGCTGCGATTGAAGTCAGAGTCTCACACATGCTGGGCAAGGGTCCTGCTGTAGAGCTACACTCCAGCCCACCTTTCCATCTTGGCCAATAGGAATTATAATGTTAAGAAAACACTGCTTTTTTTTTTTTTTTTTTTTTTCCCCCAGAATTGGGGCTTGAACACAGGTCCTTGTGCTTGCCAGGCAAGCACTTATTCTACTGAATTATCTCCCCAGCCCCCTGCCCTTTTTTGGTCTTTTTGAGATAGGATCTTGCTAGGCAGTTCAGGTTGGCTTTGAGCTCACTTGTGTATCTTAGGCTGGTCTTGAACTTTCGATCCTCCTGCCTCAGCTTCCCAAGTGCTGGGATTACAGGCATGAGCCGCCATGCCTGGCTACTGTACATTTTTTAATGTTTGTTGGAAGAGGGTACCATTACCTGTTCTTATCTTGTTTTCTGACTTTTGTCTTCATCTCTATGGAAAATATTCTAAAAGTAACTGCTCCTGGCTTAACCTAATAGTCTTTTTTGGAGGGTGGGGAAAGAACACATTTTTTCCCCCTCTTTTATTTTGAAATAATTATAGGTTTATAAGAAGTTACACAAAATGGGGAGTCCTATTACCACTCACCAAGTTTCCCCAATTTTAGCTTGTGCCATAGCACAATTTTATCATTTGTAAAAGGAATTATTTAGGAGTGGTATTGGATGCCTGTATGCCTGGCTAGTTGGGAGGCTGAGGTGGGAAGGTTTCAAGTTTATGGCCAGCCTGGGTAGCTTAGAGAGAGCCTTAAACATTAAAAACAAGAAAGGCCTGGCTAGCTAGCTCAGCAGACCAAAACCTCTGCTTAGGCAGGTGCAGGGACTGTGTTCAATCCTTGGTGTGCTGTTTGGGGCACACTGAGGCAGTGATTGAGACTGGGTGTGGAGATGTGCACCTGTAATCCCAGCACTTGGGAGGCTGAAACAAGAGAATCACTGTGAGGCCGATCTGTGCAGTAAGATCCTGTAGACCTTGTACTAAATACACTAAAAAATAAAATAAAAAGGCCAGCCAAACATCTCAGCAGATTAAAGCACCTGCAAGCCCGCGCAGGGGCTAGGTTCCATCCCTGGGCCTGCAATGCCAGCTCTGCCCCTGGGGCACACTGAGACAGCAATTGAGACTGGGCAGGTGGTGCGGGTCTGTAATCTCAGCTCTTGGGAGGCTGTAAAAGGGGGGATCACTTCGAGTCCAGTCTAGTAGTGAGACCCTGAACACCCTGTAGACCCTTCCCTAAAAATACAAAAAATAAAATAAAAATAAAAATAAAAACAAGGAAAAAGGATGGGGTTGTAATTCAGTAGTTTTATCATTGCTCACACACACACACACACACACACACACACACACACACTATTTCATCAGTTTTGTATGTGTATGGTTCTACGTGATTATATCTCGTACGTAAGTTTGTGCTACTACTCTCATAATCAACACATGGAATTGTTCCATCATCACCAAAATCTTCTACATTTTCTACCTGTGGTAATGCCCACCCATTCCCTCCCTTATGAGCCCCACAGCCACTAATATGTTCACTATGCCTGTAATTTTGTTGAGAACATTGTATAAATAGTATAATAATATAAATACATAACTGTTTGAACTTGGCTTTAGTCTTGCTGCATAATTCTTTCTTTTTTGTTTTACTTTTATTAAAATGTTTTATAATAGGGTCTCACTACAGAGTTTGGGCTGGTGTTGAATTCACCACGTAGCCCAGGCCTGACTTAGAGCCATCCTCTTGCCTCCACCTCCTGAGGGCTGGGATTGAGCCATGCACCACAGTGTCCAATCCTCTTTTGGATGTTTCCTCTGTGTTTCTGAGTTGCCATTTCTCATTGGCTGGCCTGTTTCCTGACAACCATCTGTGACTCCCCAAGACTCAAATCTTGGTCTGTGTAGGCAGCTATTTTTTTTTTTTTTTCTTTTTGAGACAGGCTGCCTTGAGTTCAGTTTGTAGCCTAGACTGGTCTTGAACTACCAACGATCCTTCTGCCTCAGCCTTCTGAATGTTGGGATTATAGGTGTGTGCCACCATGCCTGGTTTCAGCAGCAACTTTCTAAGAAAGATGGAACTCTCATAGGTTTGAGGCCTCTGTGTTTTACAGATCTCCACCTATAGATAACTGTCTGTCTATATGGCACCACGACTATGTGTTAATGCCAGTACCAAAGTAGTTGTCAAAAGTGGAGCTCTTCTGCTATTTCCATCCAGACAGTGTTCCTCTTTTTGCCATTCTGGTTTCCTGTGGTCAGAATCCAGCTATGACTTCCAGTTCATTCTTTTGCTTCACCTTCCACATCCCCCAGCAGCTTCTGAGGTCACGTCTTGGTGTGCATGCAGAGAGACACAAATATCTTTACATACTGTGCTCTTGGAGAAATCAATCCACACTTCCTTCTCCAGACCTTCTTGCCATCAATTTTTCCAATCAAGTTTCTTCCAAACCCTTAATGAGAACCAACCCTTGTCTGTGGCCCATGCAGCCATGTAGACATGTACCTTAGCTGCCTTTGCTTCAGATGACTACCTGAATCCACTGCCCGACACTCTGCCTTCTTAGATGAGATTCCTTTCCTGCAGTCTTGCAGGACACCACTACACTGGGTTGTTGTCCCATTGTGGGTGGTGGTGTACATCCTGCTGAACCATCTGTCATCAGGCTGATGGCTCAGTGACTTTCCCTGAGACCAGAGGTGCTGGCCATGAGAGAGGAGGCTGTGTAGCAAGGGTGGGATCATGAGAGCACTGGGTTGCATTTTTGCATGTTGACTGGTGGCTTTAGGGCCTGATCATACTTGATGGCAGGATGCCGCTGTACACCCCCAGATTTATGGCTTAAAGGTCTGAAGACCCCGTTTTATGATGGACAGCTCGGATTGCCTCGTAGCTTGGTGAAAGAAAACAGATGAATAATGGGTTATCATAAATGTCATTGGTGGGCCAGTGAGATGGTTCAGCAGTCTAAAGCACCTGCTTAGGAAAGCTTAGGCAACTGTAGAGACCACAGTTTGCTCCCCAGCACCACATGCTGTGCCAGCCCCACCCCCCCAGGGCAGGCTGAGTTGACCATAAATAAATAAATTAATTAAAAAAATAAATGTCGCCGGGCGTGGTGGCGCACGCCTGTAATCCCAGCACTCGGGAGGCTGAGGCCGGAGGATCGGTGTGAGTTTGAGACCAGCCTGGGCTACAAAAATGAGCTCAAGGCCAGCCTGAACTACACAGTGAGACCCTGTCTCAAAAAGACAAAAAAAAAAAAAAAAAGTCACTGGTTATCATCAATTACCACAGAACAGTGGGTTATCATAAATGTCACTGGTAGGGATTCCATCTGTAGCTGGTATTCCAGATGTGGTTTCCTTGCTCAGGCAATGGACACATACTCCAGTGACAATGGGTACTTAGCTGCTGACCACCTGGTGGATTTTAAGGACGTTTTGAATTTCCTGGAGTATTACTTTACAAGTAATGTCTCTGAGCTGGGGAGATAGCTCAGAGGCAGAAATACCTACCTGGCAAGCACAAGGTCCCAAGTTTGATCACCAGCCTGTAATCCCAGCACTTGGGAGGGTGAGAGAGGAAGATTGTTACAAGTTTGAGATCAGCCTGAGGCTGCAAAGTGAGCACGATGCCAGCCCAAACTGCTTAGTGAGACCCTGTCTCAAAAGAAAAAGAAAAAAGAATTCATGTTTCGTGGTCTCTGAAAATTCTTCTCTTTGGAGAAGAGTAGAGGAAGATGAACAGGATGAATTTGGGCTGCTGGAGTAGGGTCTTTCTTCAAGGGCCTCCTCCTTCCTTGAGGAATTCTGGGTCTACCTGGCAAGAAAAATCAGGGATTGCTTACAGCAGTATTTCAACCTGCCTCCACGTGTGTGCCTGTAAGACACACATTTATTGTTAGTAAGTAGATGTGTTAGTTTTTTAATTTAATTATTAAACTTGGACTTTGTATTTCATAAAATGATTTAGTAAGTTAGAATAGGTTTTAGCAGCCGTGGTATAGGAAGTATGAATAATATTGAGCTCATGATTTTTTTTTTTTAGGGAAGAGTTTATAGGGTGTTAAGGGTCTCACTATTAGATTGGACTCAGTGATCTGCCTATTTATAGCCTCCCAAGAACTGGGATTACAGGCATGTGCCACCATGCTGTCTCAGCTGCCATCTTAGTGTGCCCTGGGGATGGGGTCAGCATGGTAGGCCCAGGATTGAACCCTCTTGGCCCCTGCACCTGCTCGCAGGTATCTTAATCCACTGAGCTATTTGGCCGGCCCTTGTGATATAGTTATAATCACAACGTTGCTAATACTAGAAAAACAAGCAATTGCTTGCTTATTGAGGCATGTAGAATTGCAGTTAGGCACCCAGCATAGCAGCTGATCAGAGCTCATCAGCTTAGGCCTTTCTAAGGCCTGTCATTCCAGGGAAAGCCACTACACACTTCAGGGTCACACCTTCACATGCCCCTGGTGCTTAGCAGGGCTTACATTTGTGAGTGTTTTTTTTTTTTTTGTTGGTTTTTTTTTTTGTTTTTTTGTCTTTTTGAGACAGGGTCTCGCTATGCAGTTGAGGCTGGACTTGAGCTCACTTTTGTAGCCCAGGCTGGTCTCGAACTCGCACCGATCCTCCTGCCTCAGCCTCCCGAGTGCTGGGATTACAGGCGTGAGCCACCACGCCCGGCTTGTGAGTGTTTTTAAGGATGAAGAATACAAAGAGTAAGATTGGATAAAAACTTCTCCTGAGAACTTGGAAAACCACACGGCAACCAGTACCCTTGAAAGTTACACTTTGATGCCTTTGTTTCACAAAAAACAAGGTCAAATATCCCATTAGTTTTATTTATACTACCTTCCTTTTTATGTTATAATAACATTTAAAAATAAAGGACTTTTTTTTGGGACAGGGCCTTACTCTGTAGTTCACGCTGGCCTTGAATGCACTATGGAGCCCAGGCTGGTCTTGCACTCACAGCTACCCTCCTGCCTCAGGCTCCCAAGTGCTGGGATAACAGGCATACACCACCACGTGTGATAAGATGTTTTTTAACCTGTATCTGCTAACTTATACCTTGGTACTCAGTTGATTTTGAAGGTTGTTGATTTTGGGACTTGATGAATTTTGACAGGAACGTCTTTTCCTGGTACTTGAGGCTCAAGCTAGAACTTGTTGGGGCCAGTGCCTTGTGATTTCTGCCTTTGCTGCCAAAGCAACTTGTTAAATGCTTGTCATGCCTACTGGAATTCATAGACAATGAATATCATCATTCACATTGTGTTTTATTCTAGTGCTGGGGATCAAACTCAGCTCCTCACTTGTGCTAGGCAAACACACCACCCCAAGCCACATCCCACCCCATGTAGCTTCTTCATAGCTCCAGACGATTCTTCTTCATACCTTGTGGCCCAGGCAGGCCCAGTCACTGTATCCAGGTGCTATTCTACAGTCTACTCAGGCAGTTCTGGAATTTCTGCCTTCTTAGTACAAGCAGGTTATTGGCTCATGGTTTAGTAAGCCATCCAAATAAGCTATTTTAGCCCTGTAATGACCCTTGAGCTATCTATCTATCTATCTATCTATCTATCTATCTATCTATCTATCATCTATCTATCTATCTATCTATCTATCTATCTATCTATCTATTTCTTTATTTTGTGATGGGCTCAGCCCACCCTGGGGCGGGGCTGTACAGCACATGGTGCTGGTGATGGAACCACAGCACTTGCCTCAGCAGGCACTTTATTTATTTATTTTAAAATGCATTTAAACTGGGGATACAGGGTCTCACTACATAGATCGGACTCATAGTGATTCTCCTGTTTTCAGCCTCCAGTGCATCCTACCAGGGATCAAACCTTGGCTGCTGCACTCTGCTGAAGCAGGCGCTTTAGTCAGCTGAGCTATCAGGCTGACCCTGTAAGCAGGTACTTTAGACCACTTAGTTCTTTTGCCAGCCCTTATTGAGCTAAAATATTGCACCCAGCATTTGTGGTGTAAGGGCCAGCGAGATTATGAGATAAGTACTTGGTAGTCATTAAAGAAGATTTCTTGTTTCCTGGCCTGTAACTTCTAAAATCCTTGGAATCTCCAAAGTAATGAATGTGCATGTTCTCTTCTCCCTGTATGACTATACTTAATATTCAGATACTTTATTATGAAGGAAGGAAGTGAACCATGTGGTAAATTAGGGCTAGATCTCTCCAGCTGGGAGATCTTAGACAAGTTACTTAGCCTCTTGGAATCTCCACTTCCTGCTCTACTAAATCCACAAAGCTTCAAGGCTCAAATGGACCGATATGTGTAAACGAACCCATCCTCCATCTCCAGAGCCTGTGCGTGGCATCGTGTTACTCAAGGGAAAAGAAACTGCCCATATCTACTGAGGCTGCACAAGGATGCCATCCCTTGACATGGCCCTGACACACAGGACGGAAGGAATGAAGGGCCCTACAGCTCTTTCTCCAGGGGATTAAACCAATGAGCTTACATAACTGGCCAAAATGCCCCAAGTAGGTGGTCTTTGTTGGGCTGTTCTACCATAACTGATGTACTAAAAACCCAGCAGCCCTTCTAGAAATTAGTGCTGACTTCCTGCAGAAGCATCCAGTTTTTATCTTTGCAAAAATTCTGGAAGCTCTTCCATATATATATGGGGGCTCAGCCTGCCCTGGGGGTGGGGCTGGTGAAGCATGTGGCGCCGGGGAACTTTGCAGTCTCTGGAGTTGCCTAAGCTTGCCTAAGCAGGCACTTTAGATAACTGAGCCATCTTGCCGGCCCCAAAGCTCTTTACCATTAATCATTTCCAACAGTACTTAAGTGCCCAGGGGCCTAAGCACCAGTAGCAATATGTAGTTATCACTGATGATGTGTGGTAAGATCTGAAACCCATACCTCTTTCCTTTGTTGATTCCTGTTTAGTTGGTAAAATTTTGGCCAGCACCATAATGTGCTTTGTTGAGAAAGAGAAAGGGGACAGAGAGAGAGAGAGAGAGAGAGAGAGAGAGAGAGAGAGAGAGAGAGAGATATCTCACTATTTTTGTCAGATTGGCCTAGAATGTGTGATCTGCCTGGCTCGGGTTGCTGAGTGCTAGGTTTTTAAGAATTAAATTAAAAAGCTTATTTGGGCCTGGGAGATAGCTCAGCAGATTAAGTGCCTGCCTGGCAAGTGTAAGGTTCTGAGTTCAATCTCTGATTGAAACGCAGATTGAATTTCTGATTCAAAAGCAGAATAAAACAAAAAACCCTCATTTGCTTTTTAATATTATGATGTTATATTTCCATTTGTAAGAACTTCAGATCCCAAAGTGGATGACCCTCCACCTTGGCAGCGGTGCTCTACTGCTGAACTGTATCCCTAATCCTTTTTATTTTTTGAGACTCTGAATTGACCGGGTTGGCATCAAACAGATCATCCTCCTGCCTCTGCTCCCCAAGCAGCTGGGATTACAAGAACGTACCACCACACCTGGCAAGGAGCAACTGCTTTTACACCCACTATGGGTGTGGCTGTCCTTCCTTTCTGAGTCCTCTGCTGAAGTAGCCAGCAGGCAGGGCCTGTTTGGATGGTGACAGTATTAGTCCAGTTGGGCAAAATAGCAAATGCCTTCATGGGAGATAGTTTATGGCCCCTAATTTAACATAAAAATATAAGAGGCTGCACAGACCTGTAATATCATTTCAGCTTGCATTTGGTGAGATTCCTGTCATCGGAGTATGTTCAGTAGTGTCAGCCTCATTTGAATAAAGATCAGGCCAAGGTGAATAATTGCCTCTCGGGTGCTAATTCCTCATTCTAAGTCAATAATTATGATTAGGCTCACAGTAAGCCAAAGCTTCTGAGGACTGGTTGCTATTTCTTGTATGGCAATGGGCAGGGTAGATTTATCACACTCAGAATCATATCAAGCAAAGAATGCTAGAAGAAAGTGAAATTCGAAAAACTGGAGACTTAAAATCAAACATTCAACTCGGGCATCCTTTCCAGTGAAAGTGATAAGTTACATTTTGATAGCTTGAACCAAATGTAAAGCAGAAGCCATTGCTAAGTATTGATAGGTAAAGGAAAGAAAGTGTAATTCAGTCTGCTAGGAGGGTTTTGATCCAAAATGAAACCGTTCTCTCTTCCTGCTAGTCAGGCAGAAATCTAATTACTCTCGTCTGATCTGCCATGTAGCAGGACGCCTGAGAGGTATCGATTATGGACAGCTTTATTGATTTTAATCTTAAGAATCAACAAGTGAAGATTTTACACTTTGCACATAGTTGCTTAACTGGTGCTAAGAATAAAACTCAATCAATAGGAATATTTTTTGTTTTACTGTGACTTGTTCAGGTTTCAGTTATGAGGTTGGCTATTTCAGAGTTTTTCTCTTTTTTATTTTTTAAAGAGAGTACATATTAGAATTGCAACAGAAAAAATTACAAGTGATAAGTGATGACAGAATTTTACTTAGGAAAGTAATATGCATTTCACAGTATTTGTTGTAATACATGGTATTGTCTTCCAACCAGTTATTCATATTACCAGACATATACATGTAAAATCAGAAGAAGAAATAAAAAAAGAATCTCTAGCCAGGTGTGATGGTGCACGCCTATAATTCCAGCACTTGGGAAGCTGAGACAGGAATATCAGTGTGATTTCAAGACCAGCCTGGGCTACAAAAGTGAGTTCAAGGCCAGCCTGAACTGCAAAGCAAGACCCTATGTCAAAAAGACAAACAACAACAACAACAACAAACAAACAAACAAACAAAACCCCTCTCTGATTGAGGGTTTAATGTGAATTTGTTTTGTTTTGCTTTTTCCTTGCTGTACTGGAGATTAAACTCAAGGCCACTGCATTGAGCGTTACCCTCAGTCCTTGTTATTTTGAGAGTCTTGGTAAGCTGCTAAATTAGTAGTCTGGGCTTGAACTTGTGATCCTCCTGGCTCCAGCCTCCCTAGTGCTGGAATCACAGCTATGCTCCATGCCTAGCTCACCATGTAACTATTTTCATCCATTCATATAGTGCTTCTGAAACAAAACCAGAACCAAGCATACTTGAGGACAAGCTCTGGGAAGGTTGGGAACCCGAGCGAGCCTCTTTTCTCTTAGGTTGAGTCTGAGTAGCCTCATCCGGTAAGAGTGGGTGCAGATGGAGGTCAAGTGCAGTGCTCTGCATTCTGGTCCTGGTTCCGCTCCTTGGGAACTAAGCGAGCTGGTGGGACAAACCACTGACAATATATTTATGGGTCCTTCACTCCACACTCTTTGTTTTTGTCCTTTAATTTTTGTGAGTAAATGACATCCACCCCTCTCTGCATTTTTTCCCCCAGAAGGATTTAGACTTCTCTTCTCCTTCTCCTTCTTCTCCTCCTTCTCCTTCTCCCTCTCTTCTTCTTCTTCTTCTTCTTCTTCTTCTTCTTCTTCTTCTTCTTCTTCTTCTTCTTCTTCTTCTTCTCCTTCTCCTTCTCCTTCTCCTTCTCCTTCTCCTCCTCCTCCTCCTCCTTCTTCTTTTTAGCTTAAGTAATAAAAGTTTATTGAGAATTCCTAAAGTGATGATTACTTCTCCTACCTGGAGGGAGGTTGCAACACTGTAGGAAATCACTGAGAAATCACACAAGGTCCCACCCCCGTGGCTGACAGAGGAGGAAGTCGGCCCCAACTGTCAGTCTTCCACTGGCTCCAGGTGACAGGGGCAGAGGCACCACTGCATGGAACAGCCTGCCCCTCAAGATCCAGAGCAAAGACAGCCACTTCCTCACTGAGGCAGAGTTCTAGGCGACCAGGCTCATTTTTTAGCCTTGATGAGGCTGTTACTTCCTCATCAGCATGAGGTTGTCAGCCATGAGATTCGATTCTGTGAAGTGGCGATCATCTTGGGGATGTTCTGGGCTGCCCGGATCTTTCCGAGCTTGATGTAGCCAGAATTCTTGCTCAGTGCTTCTCCAGGTTGAGCAGGGCAGGGTTAGGGGTCCACGAGGGGAGGTCTGCCCCTCCTAGCTCCCCCTTGAGGTCCTCTGGGCCGTCAGAGCCAAGCTGTGCTCACGCGGCTTCTGCCTACCCCACCTGCAGCCCTGCCTGTGGACCTTCCTGCAGCCCCCCCGCACCCCCCCCACCCCCCGCAGCCCAGGTAACAAGGTGTAAGGCCAGCAGTGCTGCAGGTCCAGCCTTAAGGTCAGGGGCAGGCCTCAGAGTCCCCACCAAGATTCCAGACTCCAAAGACCTCCTTTTTCCCAGACGTGCTTTGCAGTAGGCAATGGTTATGTTCCTGCAGGGGCTGATGCAACAAGCGCACAACCTCTAAATTCCCCTTTACCGCCCCCTTTTTTCTGCTGTCCTGCCTCACGTTCCTTCTGGCTCTCGATCCCCTTCTCTTTTGCAGAAGATCTGTTTTCCTGTTTCCTATTCTCTTTTATCTACATTTTGGGTTTTGCATTTAGGAGATGTCATGATATTTCAAGCTTGTGAATCTGATTTATTTCACTTACCGTTGTGGTCTCATGGCGCATCCATTTCCCTTGGGATGAATCAAGTTTATCCTTTTTCACGGTAGAGCAGTGCTTCATGGTACGTAAATACCACAGTTTCCTTATCCACGCATCTGTTGGTAGATTTGGCTATTATGAATTGTGGTGCCACCTCCGAAAACAAAAGACCAAATCCAAAAAATGGGCCAGTCAGATGTATAGCTGCTTCTCAGAAGCCCAAATGGCCAGTAAATCTAGAAGGAAGTGCTCAACCACCATTGGCCACTTAAGAAATGCAAATTAAAACAACAGAAGGATTCCATCTCGCCCCAGAAAGCATGGCCCTCCTCAGCGAGGCTCAGCGGTGAGGCTGTGTCGGGGATCCTTCCGCTCTGACAGTGGGAAGTGAACTTCTCCAAGATTAGGAAACACAGTTAACAGGCTACACAGAAAAGAAATATTTTGAAGGCCAGAATGCTTGAGAAAGTACTTTGAAAATTGTCACATGCTGTGTGGAGTTCAGCTCTGGTGGAGGTTATTAGCCCTCAGCAAGGAAAGTACAAATCTGTGGTTCTGAGTGCGGTTTCCAGAAGGCTTCCGCTTCACCTGCATTAACATAACAGCTGCTTCCATTTCCAGGAACGGGACTGATGGGCACTTGCAGGTATCCCAGGAACCCTCCTGTCACAACTGGCAGAAACGGTTGTTTAGCGGAGCTGATGACAGGTCCAAGAGGAAAACAAAAGGGAATCCACTCTCCCCCACCACTCCGTTAGGGTTTAATAAAATCCCACTGTGTTAATAAGATAGTGAATTTTATTGTATGTGTGGGAATCGGGCCTAGCATCAAAATCAGCCTCTTGGGAGGGAGCAAGCCCGCTCCTCGGACTCCCCCAGCCTGTCCCTTTATACCCCCCCACCCAGCAACATGCGCATTCCCGGCTGCCAGCTTCACAGGCGCTCAGCTGTATGCAGCGAGCCCTCTGTTATCTGATGGTCAGGTGTCCTGAGAGATAAGGCGACTCTTCCCAGCTGCCTCCTCCCCACAGCTGAGCTGCTGCCCTGCTCTAACACAAAGGTTATCAGAGCACCCAGCATTCAGGTCCCGTGGCCACCGCCATCATTGAAACAATCCCTGTCTTTGGGGAACATAAAGCCAAGCAGTGAGAAAAAGAGGCAATGTTTCATTCCCACGTCCTGCGTGATGCTGTGGTCTTCAGGTACCTCCAACCTGATATTAGTGGCAATTTCCAGCCTTGTTTGGTTCCCAGAAGTCAAATCATTAAACATCCTGTGAATTCTCATGATCCAGATGCATTTTGACCCTTATCTATCTTTCTATCATCTCTCTCTCTCCCTCTCCCTCCTTCCCTCCCCCCGCCTCTCTAGCTGGGGGAATTGAGGGAGTTTTCAGCAAATTAAAGAAACCCTCTGGAGAAGCTGAGGCCTGAAGACTCTGGTTTCATGCCACTCTGCTGCACTTCTATGCCCATGGCAAGGGGTCTGTTCGCCTGTCTCAGCTTGCTTTACCCATAAGCAGGGAAGCTGCCTGGTAGGGCTGTACCCAAGGTGAGTGGACTTAACCTTAGGCTCTGTCTGTGGTCCAGGTGACGGCTCTATTATGCTGTTGTGCCAACGGGTTCTTCCTTTTAAGTTTCTCTCTTAAACTCCAAATGTTTGGAAGCAGTATGGACATTGACCATTATGGCCTTTTTAAAAAAATATTTTTAAAAGAGACTATAAAATAGTATTAAGACAAAAATTACAAATGACATAGAATTTCACTAAACAAAATAATATGAATTTCATAGTACTTGTTGTATTGCATAGTGTTGTCTTCAAATTAGTTTTTCTTTCTTTCTTTTTTTTTTTGGTCTTTTTGAGATAGGGTCTCACTGTGCGGTTCAGGATGGCCTTGAGCTCACTTTTGTAGCCCAGGCTGGTCTTGAACTCGCACTGATACTCCTGCCTCAGCCTTCAAAGTGCTGGGATTACAGGCGTGCGCCACCATGCCTGGCTCAAATTAGTTTTTCATATTACCAGATATATGCATACAAAATTGGAAGAAAAAAGGGAACATACAAGAAATTAAGAAGAGAAAAAAGTCAAAGAACTGAGAAAAGCAGATAAAACAAATTAAGCACTAACTGCTCCTTTCCACAGACCAGCAGAAATCCACAGTACAGTTGTCCAAGCCATCCTGCTTCCCTCCTATCCCAGAAAGAATGGCTATCATCAAGAAGTCAGCCAATAACAAACGCTGCAGGGCTGTAGGGGAAAAGGAATCCTTCTCCACTGTTGGTGGGAATGCAGACTGGTATGACCAAGAGCGATATGGAGATTCTTTAAAGAGCTAGGAGTGGAAGCCCCGTTCAACACAGCTGTTGCCCTCCTGGGTATTTCTCCAGAAAAAATGAAAGCATACCACAGCGATATATGTGGACCCATGTTTATAGCAGCACAATTTGTTATGCCTAAATCTTGGGTGCAACCCAAATGTCCTTCAACTGAATAGTGGATAAAGGAGATGAATTTTTACACAATGGAGTACTATTCAGCTATAAAAAGGATAGTTTTTAGGCTTTTATTGATAAATGGATGCAACTAGAGATCATACTCTTAAGTGAAATAAATCAGACCCTCACAGATGAAATGTCATGTTGTCTCCTTGGTATGAGAACCTGAAAGAGAAAATAAAATCTAAAGATACAATAGATACTGTGAAAAGGGAGTGAATCTACTGAAAAGGAAGGGGTTACTGAGTTGAGGAACAAGGACAGGAGAGGGACCTGGGGAAAGAGATTTATCTCTGCATATAAGCAGGAGGGTTTGAACTTTACAGCTTTTAGGACTATTTGGTTCCACTTCCATGAACTGGACCTTGCTGACCCTTAACTCCAAAGACTGTAGAGCAGGGCCTTTCTTGGGCACTGCAGCCGGATGCTGAGGCTGAGTCCACAGGTTGGAGGAAGCCAACACAGGCAGACTGCTCCTTTGGAGGCTCTTTGGGTGTGCTTTTAGGTCATTGTAAATGGCTTACTTAATAAGCATAGGATTAAATTATTAAAGACAATGTTTCTCTCAGGCCTTTTTTATTTATTATGGCTGGCTCAGCCTGCTCTGGGGGTGGAGCTGGCACAGCATGTAGTGCCGGGGATTGGACCGCAGTCCCTGCGGTTGCCTAAGCTTGCCTAAGCAGGCTCTTTAGACCGCTGAGCCATCTCACCAGCCCTATCTCAGGCCTCTGTTTAACCAGTCATTTTCCCTCTAATATTTATACTCTACTCTCTATGTCTCACAATAATTGATTTTTTTTTTCAGAGTCTTTCTATACAGTTCAGGCTGGCCTTGAACTCACTATGTTGCTTAGGCTGGCCTCGATCTCACAGATCCTCCTGCCTCAGCCTCCTGAGTGCTTGGATTAAAGGTGTGCATCTCCTATGCCTGGATCAACATTTTAGGATAATTTTTATTGTTTTCATGAACAACAAATACAATGTAATGATAGACTGAAATATTTTAAAGTATCTCCCTTCACACAAAATTGGTAGTTTCATTTTTAAATGTCTTTTTCTGCACTAAAGTATAAACATATATAATATACATTTGAGGCCATGGTGTACATAAAATTTTATAACTTTATCCATTTTAATTTTTGTAGAAGGTGTGAGGTAGGGAATGCACCTCCTTTCACACATGGACAGCTAATTGCTCTAGCATTTGTTTAAAGGATAATTTTCCCCGATTGAGTTACCTTAATATTCTTATTGAAAACTGACTATCAGTATAAGAGTTTATTTCTGGAGTTCGATTCCAGAAGTTCTATTTCACTGATCTATAATTTTATCTTTGTGCCAGTGCCATGATGTTTTGATGACTCTGGCTTTGTAGTACAAGTTGAAATTGGCATGTATGAGTCCTTCTGTTTTGTCCTGTGTTTTGAAGATTTTTTCTTGGTAATTTAATATCCCTTGTAATTCCATAAAAATTTGAAGATCAGTTTTCCTTCTTCTCAAAAATCACTGTTGAGAGATGGGCATGGTGGTGTATGCCTATAATCCCAGCACTTGGGAGGCTGAGGCAGGAGGATTGGTGCAAGTTCAAGATGAGCCTGGGCTACAAAAGTGAGCTCAAGGCCAGCCTGAACTGCATAACAAGACCCATCTCAAAAAGATACACACACACACACACACACACACACACACACACGCACACAAAATCACTGTTGAAATTTTGATAATTCTGCATATCACTTTTTGGATAACTGAAATCTTAATGATGCAAATCTTTCTGCTTAAGCACTTGAATTTTATTTCCTTTTTGGGGGGTTCTTCATTAATTTCTTTCATCAGTGTTTTGTAATTTGCAGTGCACTGGTTTTTCATCTGGCTGAATAAAATTATTCCCAGGTGTTTTATTCTTTTGGATACTAATAGGCCTGGGTAGAATTTCTAATGTCATATTGAATGGCGTTGGGGAAAGTGGTGTTTGGGGGAAGCTTTCAGGCTTTTATCATAAATGATAGCCAGAGGTTTTGCATAAATTTGTTTCATAAAATTAAGAAAGTTCCCTTCTGTTTCTAGTTTTTTTTTTCTTTTGTCTTTTTTGAGCTAGGGTCTTGCTATGCAGTTCAGGTTGGCCTTCAGCTCACTTTTATGTAGCCCAGGCTAGTTTCGAGCTTGCACCGATCCTCCTGCCTCTGCCTCCCAAGTGCTGGGACTGCAGGCATGCGCCACCATGCCTGGCTATTTCTAGTTTCTGTTTTATATTTTACAATAATGAAAAAGGCACTACTAGATTGGTTAAATGCCATTTCTGTATCAGTTGACATGAGGTGATTGTGTGGTTTCCCCATCATCTGTTAAAATAATGTATTACACTGATTTTTTACTCTGAATCATTCCTACATTCTTAGGATCAATCCCAGTTGGTTATGGTGCACATACTTATTTCAGTCCACTGTTAAGATAAATTTCTCAGTGTTTTGTGGGGATTTTTTGCATTACATTCTTCTTAGCTTTTCTTAGTTTTAATTTTTATTAGCACATGTTCAGAGTATGTAATAATCGCCTCCCTCGTGTGCATTAGCAGGTCTTGTCCCATTTGCACCCTGCTCTCATTCTCTCTCCCCTCCGCTGCCCTTGGACATTGCCTGCATTACATTCGTAAAGTCTTTTGCTCTGTCAGTTTTTCTCTAGCCCCTTTTAAGCTTTATATTGTGACAGGGTCTCCAGGGTCTCACTGAGTTGCCCAGGCTGGCCTCCAGCTCTGCCTCAGTCTCCCTGGCAGCTGGGAACACAGGTATATACTGTGGGGCCTGGCTCTGTGTGTGGCTTTTTTTTTTTTTTAAATGTGTTTGGTTGTTGCAGAATCTCACTGCGCAGCTTGGACTTTCAGTGATCCTCCTACTTTTGGCCTCACAGCACTGGGATTATAGGTTGCGCCACTATGCCCAGAGCCCAGACTCTGGTCGGCTCAGCCCTCCCTGGGGGTGGGGTTGGCATAGCATATGGTGCCAGGGATCGAACTGCGGTCCCTGAACTTGCCTAAACAGGTGCTTTAGTCTGCTGAGCTGTCTAGCTCACCTCTGTGTTTCTTAAGTAACGAGCTAATGTCCTCAAAGGTGACAATAACTTGAAAGGGTTGAGCCTGGGGATGTAGCTTGGGGTCCTCTTTCCCTAGCAGGAGCAAGACTTTGGGGGTTTGAAGCAGTGAGAGAAAAAAACCTTTTTTTTTTTTTGCGGTACTGGGGATTGAACTCAGGACCTTGTGCTTGCCAGGCAAGCGATCATTCTACTGAGCTATCTCCCCAGCTTTGAGAAAAAAAAATTAAATCATTAAAATTTATTAAATTTTTGGAAGAGTTTTAAAGGAACTGGTATTTTTTTTTTCAATATTTGATACAATTTATCAGCAAAGCCATCTGGTCCTAGACTTTTGTCTTTTATCACATTTGTGGATTTTTTGACACAATTTATTCAAATAGTCTTCCTGTTCTACTTGATAGTGCCCTATACATATGACACTATATATATAGGGGAGCAGTACTGGGAATTGAATGTAGGGCCTTCTCATTGAGCTATGTACCCAGCCCTCTGTCTTCTGTCTGGTGATCTATCTATCTATCTATCTATCTATCATCTTCATTTTACTTATCTATAGTTTTATTTTTAAATTTTGAGAAGGTCATGATAAGTCAACTGTTATGCAGACTAAGCTTGGACTTGTGATCCTCCTTGCCTCAGCCCTGTAGAGTGCTTAGAGATAATTTGAATTATTGTAACTCTAGGCTCATCAGTTCTTTTTCTGTCTACTCAAACCACTATTGGACCATTCTAGTGAATTTTTCTTTTAATTTTTATTTTTTTAGTGTGTGTATTGGATCGTCCTCAGGACTGTATGCTTGCCAGGCAGGTGCTTAGACCACTGTTATAGTTTGTGTCTAGTTGTCCCCACAAAGCCTCATGCAAGTCATAGGGCGGGGACTTCTAAAATTTGAGATTAACTCATGATCCACTAGGATTATGAATGATCCACTGGGATTATGGATTTTAGTACTGCTGGGATTATGGGTATGAGTGTATACCCAGCCTGGGGCTTGAATATAATATGAGAGAGACAGAGAGACTCTCTGCTACCATGAACTGAATGCTCTCTGCCATGTGCCAGTCTGCCTTGGAGCCAGCTGAATATGGACTGAAAACTCCAGTAACTGTGAGCTAAATAAACCTTTCTTTCCTTCATTTTGGGTGTCGGGTATTTGTCCCAGCAACAAGAGAAGCGTAACTGAGACAACCACTGAGCTACCTCCCCAGTCCTCATGTCTTAGTTACTTTTTACTCATTGCTTGGACAAATATCCAACACTCAAAATGAAGGAAGAAGCTGGGCGTGGTGGCGCATGCCTGTAATCCCAGCACTTGGGACCCTGAGGCAGGAGGATCGGTGTGAGTTCGAGACCAGTCTGGGCTACAGAAGTGAGCTCAAGGCCAGCCTAAAACTGCATAGTGAGACCCTGTCTCAAAAAGACCAAAAAAAAAAAAAAAAAAAAAAAAAGGAGGAAGAAAAGTTTTATTTAGCTCACAGTTACTGGAGGTTTCAGTCCATACTTGGCTGGATCCAAGGCAGAGAGGCACAATGCAGAGGCCAGCAGTTCATGGCAGTGGAACAGCAACAAAATGGTGACAGAGGCAGCCAACCAGTAGGCAGCAGAGCAACAGTATGAGTCTGTCTCTCTACATATTACATTCAGGCTCTCTGCCTCAGCCTATCCGCTTTAGACCACACCCATAATCCCAAAAGTACTAAGACCCATAACCCCGTCAGTGCTAAAACACATAATCCCAGCAATTATGAGTCAAGTCTCAAACTCTAGAAGTCCCCGCCCTATGATTGCATGAGGCTTTGCTGGGACAACTAGACATAAACTGTAACATCTCATTATGAAGATTAAAGTTAAAAGTTTTCATTTGACCCAGCTAGTTCCTTCTGTGTATCTTCCCCAAAGAGTTAAAGCCAGCACTAAAACTTGGGAGCAGCCTCTGAGTCCATCAGTAGATGAATGAATAAAGAAAATGTGTTATTTACACAAAGTAGAGCACTGCTCTGTTGTCTTCGTTACTTTTTTCTTGTTGCTAAGACAAGTACCTGATGCCCAAAGTTAGAGGAGAGAAGGGTTACTTAGCTTACAGTTTGTCCCTAATCGGCTGGCTCCAGGGTGGGTGTAGCACATACAACCTTCATGCCAACATCAAACCATGAATCAATCACGAACTCTTGAAGCTGCTCCAATGACTGTATGAGGTGTTGTAACATCTTGACACAAACCATAACATCTGCCATAAAGAAAGACAAACGGAGTCATTTGTAGGAAAATATATACCCCTCGATGCCATAATATCCAGAGCAATAAATCAGACACAAGCTTAAGTATCACATGGTTTTAAATAATTTTTACCTTTTGATGTTATTTTATATAGTTTTTCTAATTTCATTTAGTTCCTTGCTCAGATTTTCTTTCAGCAATTCAAATATATATATATATATATATATATATATATATATATATATATATATATAT